>JARKHS020023444.1:0-143157 GCA_030143305.2 Amblyomma americanum | reverse complement strand
CCCCAAGTAACAGATATGGCTCCGGAAGTTCTCTGATCAGTTGCTGTAGATCATGGAGTGTTAACGTAAAATGTGGAGGAATGTATACGGAACAGATTGTTAGTGTTTTGTAGCTTACGATACTGACTGCAACCGCCTCAAGTTTTGTTTTGAGTTTAATTTCTTGAGCAGGGACACCGCTTTGAACGACTATCGCGACGCCTCCCGATAGCCGATTTGCCTGCTCTCGATCGCGTCTATAAGTTTTATAATGTTTCAGGATATGTAGATGTTGTGGACCAAGATTGGTCTCCTGAAGGCATAAAGCTGTGGGTAACATTGACCCTAAAATATGTGTTATGTCGCTGTAATTCCGCATAAGTCCTCTACAATTCCAATGGATTAAAAAAGCCATGTTTATGTTTTTGAGAGGAAATGAAAGGGGATTTGCTTAAGTAGTGGGCCCGTTATTAGGGGCCTGTCTTTTTTCCGCTCAAGAGAGCTGTTCCGCCTCTGTAGTGGAGGCGGAGTGGTAGTTATATCCATCGCCTCACGAGAGGCGCTGGAGGACCGCGGGGAAGCCGCGGGTTTGTGGGGTTCAGTCCTCCCCCGGTAGGGGGAAGTCCTGCGGGATGCCGACGCATGGACCGGCGCTCCCTGCTTTGACACTGGCAGCGCAGCTTTCGCTGACCCTGCCTGGGGCGTGAATGGTCCTGCCATTGGCTCGATGGAAGTGGCCTCGGCAGCGACCGGGGTGCTGTGTGGTGCACCGCCCCTGCGCACCACATCAGCAAAGCTGGATTTTGCTGTGAAGGAGAACTCATTGGTAACGGCAAATCGCCTTCTTGCTTCTCTAAATGAAATATTTTCCTTGGTTTTTATAGTGATAATCTCTTTTTCCTTCTTCCAGGACGGACAGGCCCTGGAGTATGCAGCATGTTCTCCTTCGCAGTTTGCGCACCGCAGGGCTGCGTCACATTCCTCAGAAACGTGATCCTTGGAAGCACATTTTGCGCACGTTTTGCGGCCGCGGCAGCTCTGTGAGCCGTGGCCAAACCTTTGACAGTTGAAGCATCTTCGTGGGTTTGGAATATAGTGCCTGACATTTACTTTCAAGTATCTTACATCGATGGTTTCTGGTAATGTACTTGTATTGAATGTTCGAACCAAGTGTTTTGTCTCTATTTCTTTATTGTCTTTCCTGATTTTGATTCTGTACACATCTGTGACATTTTGGTCAGACAGGCCTTCCAGCAATTCTTTCTCGGTTAGGTGCATGAAGCGTTTTCAGAGATGACTCCACGGACTGAGTTTAGGGATCGGTGCGCTGTTATGGAAAGTGGGGTTTCTCCGATGGATGCAATGTTTGCGATTTTCGAGTTCTGGGTGTTGTCAAGGAGTTCTAACCATAAGTCTCCGCTGGCCATTTTAGAAACCTTGTAGCCAGGGCCCAGGGTATCTGTTAGGCATTTAGACACAAGGAACGGAGAAATTATTCTTGCTTGTTTTTCATTACTTTCGCTGTGGATAACATAGAACTTGGTGAATGTCAATGTCGGTTTCTTTTTTGAAAAAAGTCTGCTGCTTCGTTCCGCCCTCTCTTGAGAGAGCGATTGGGTTTTGAAAGGGGGGGAGCCATAAAAAATGAAGTTTTTTAGTCATGGTGCCAGCCACCCACCATGGAGTCCAACAAGGGGACGGGACTGGAACTTGAACGCAAGT
The DNA here is from genome assembly GCA_030143305.2 of Amblyomma americanum. Taxonomy (NCBI): domain Eukaryota; kingdom Metazoa; phylum Arthropoda; class Arachnida; order Ixodida; family Ixodidae; genus Amblyomma; species Amblyomma americanum. The sequence continues at coordinate 141,456 of JARKHS020023444.1, read as the reverse complement.
CCTGCCCACGCCAGCTGTACACCTCAACCATAACCAAATCCGACACAACTCAGGGTGGTTGGCCACACAAGGTTAACCCTCGCCGCCTATGAAAAGTGAAAAAAACTAAGAAGTGAGTAGGAGATAGGAGAGTTGTGAGAAAGAGATAGGAAAGTGAAAGACAGAGTGGAGGATAGGAAAAGGCGACTGCCGATTTCCCCCGGTCGGGTCAGGCCGGAGGTGCCGTCTACGTGAAGCTGGGGCCAAAGTGGTGTGTTGCTTCCGCCGAGGGGCCTTAAAGGTCCAAACGCTCGGCATCGGCTCAACCACCAGGATCCCCTTTACCCCGGACACGGCGATGCCACGCACGGCGAAGCGTGGGTGCTCGGGTCCGTGGTGATGCACAGTTCACCATCATCCCCTTGCGGGGATGTCCCTGCGGATGCTCGGGAACCCGCGGTGTCGCCAATCACCGTCGCGACGCCTGCAAGCTGCAGGCGCCCCCCTGCGGGGAAAGCTAGTAGAGAGCTCGCGAGGAGAGCTTACCGTCCCGGGTTTCGCACCGAGTGCCTTTCCGCGCGTTAGGAATGACATAGCGGCACGGACGTAAGCGCATTACTCGAGAACATGGCGGCTGCCGCTGCTCACATGAACGTACTTACAAACGCCGCTTACAAACGTGTATAGGAAGTTTGTCGCTGCGCACATAATCTGCTCTGCACACACAGCACTGCTTAGAGTGGCTAAGGAGACTAAATGAATAAAAATAATCGTGTAGACTTACCGTAAGTGGATGATTAAGTTGAATTTCAATCAAAACGTAATCCACGAGAGAAAACGCCGCCGACGCCGACACACCGGCGCACACAGTTGTTTGCTGCCCGGATGATTTTCCGCCGCCTCCGGGCAAAATGGGTAAAAAGTGAAACAGAAACGAATTTCACGGCCATGTCTATATTGGTTGCACTCTTGCCAAGTGTAGCTTGCTCTAGCATCCAAGAACACAAAGGGCCATTGGTTTAAAGCATAAATTCTCCACTCGCGCTTTAAAAACCTTATTACTTTCGCGTAAACCAAAACCGAAACCTTACTACTTTGTCCATGCGCGCCGCATCTCCCATCGAATAGTATGTGGCGCCCTTTTCAAATAATTATAATGCTGCATAGCATGACGTCTTTTTGGCGTGTGCTCGTGTTTGGAAAACCGGTATGGACAACAGCGTGTTATCGCCTCCGATGCAGCAGGTGTACGGCGAAGAACGAAAATATACTGGGTTTCTGATTGTTGAGTCGCAGCACTTTTTCACGTGAATGCAAACTGCAAAGGTATAAATGGCATATCTTAATTCCGCAGAGAACCATGACCTTTGAGACACTTCTAATCATGCTTCTGAGAGATGGGCACATCCTTGAATTCTCACCCCCGTTATTCCCCTTTATTTTACAGGAGTTTTTAAGGAGAAATAAATGTACACTCACTGATGAAATGCTTCTTAATTTATGCGCGTTGGACAGTAATGATAGAACGATGTAACGGTATATTCTCGAGCGATTCCTTCAAGGGAGAGTGTGTTCGTTTGATGTAGTACATTTTGCAGCACCCTACTTCAGAAATGGGTGCCTTTCCTCGCTCTACCTGTCAGCATTAAATATTATTTAATTATATTCTCAATATGCGTCACGGTTTAATGAAAATTAGCTCTTCAAAACTTCTAAAAACAATGCACAGGAATGTATTGCATTGTCGCTGGACAATATTTTTTTTATCCCTGATATAGCAAAGGAAGCGGAGGACTTTGACAATAGTTGCGGTCACCCGATGCAGTTGGGTTCGCGGGGGGTTTAACGTCCCAAGCCAACTCAGGGAATGAGGGATGCCGTAATGAAGGGCTCCAGAAATTTCGACCGCCTGGGGTTCTTTAACGTGCACTGACATCGCACACTACACGGGCCTCAAGAATTTCGCCCCCATCGAAATTCGACCGCCGCGGCTGGCAACGAACCCGCGTCTTTCAGGGTCAGCAGCCGAGCGCCATATAACCGCTTAACCACCGCGACTTTAGTGTATAAATAGTCTATGGACCACCTATAGACGCAAGGCAATTAAGGTTCTTATAGTCTTTAGTCTGTGATAATCTATTGAGTGATTATAGACAAAGGAAAATTATGTCTGTTATGGACTTTAGTCTATAAATGATCTATAGACAGTCTATGGACCAAAGGAAATAAGGCGGTTATAGACTTTAGATTATAGATAATCTATTGACCGTCTGTAGACAAAAAAAAATTGTCTGTTATAGACTTTAGTCTATAGATAGTCTATGGGCCATCTATAGACAAAAACAAATTAGGGTGGTTATAGACTTTAGTCTAAAGATTCTCTATAGACTGTCTATTGGAAAAAATCAGTCTAAAGGGCGTTTATAGAGTCTGTAAAAAGTCTATAGACAGTCTATAGACCATTTTCATAAGGGAAGAAAGACAGGCGGACTTGGGGTTCCTGATCTCGGCGCGCTTGTTAGAGCATTTCATGTAATGTGGACTGCTCGCGCTGTGGCGTGATATGCTTAGTTAGTTAGTTATATTGATTTTAATGGCGCAAAAGCAACTATGGCTATGATGCGCCAAACACAAGGTTAAGTTCTTGTTAAATGTTACACTTTTTATACCTAGAGTTTGTTTAAAACATTGGCTTCATTAAGAAACTTAAAAATACTTGAAAGATCAACCTGTGCTTGATCACCTAAAAGCAACATGGGGTGCAATGGGATGTATTCATTGTAGAGTGTTGTAAAATATTTTTTTCTCAGTTGTTCCAGTTTTCTGCATGAAATTAAAATGTGGTTTACAGTGAGTACATCGCCGCACATTTTGCAGAGAGGTTTGTCTTGTTTTGTCAGTAAAAAGTTGTGTGTAAGGTGTGTGTGCCCAATGCGTAGCCGACATAAAACAACTTCAGTAAAACGTTCTTGATGTCTACATGATTTCCATTCTCCTAAAACGGGTTATATAGAATTCAGTTTGTTGTTTGCCTGTTCTTCCCATGCAGCCTGCCACTTAATTCTGAGTTTACTGTGCACTAATTTCAAAAAATCCCTGTGCGGTATGTTATCTTGTTTTATTTGATCAATTCGAGCTTGTGCTGCGCATGCATCTGCTCTCTCATTACCTACAATTCCAACATGGCTGGGCACCCAGCAGAATATATTGTTATGATTTTGTTTTTTTATTTTAATTATGCTATGTATGATGTTTCCTATAATGGGTTCAGCGGCGTTTCTACAGTGCAGCGCTTTGAGCATACTCAGTGAATCGGTGTAAATGACGCTATTTTTAATGTTTTCTTTTACTATTTGGTCTACGGCTACAAAGACTGCATAACTCTCGGCAGTAAAAACCGATGCATACTGTGGCAGTCGTATCATTTTTTCATTTTTTCCTTAAATTACTGCACTTCCAACATGATTTTCTGTTTTTGACCCATCAGTGTAAAATGCAGTGAAGGTGTCATATTTTTCTTGCAGTTCAAAGAATTCTTGTAGTATGAACTGATGTGGCATTTCCTTTTTATGTAAGTGTGTCAGTGTGAAGTCGCACACTGAAGGCAGGCTGTACCATGGTGGTAAATTTTCATATTTTTGTGCAATATTCGGCAGGGCATCCAGTACTCCTAACTTCACATTTATCTTCAAAGCGCATTATTAGTGGCCGGATGGATTGTGGTTTATTGTTAAATAATCTTTTGGATGGGCACTTGGTAACAATGGGATGGCAGAGATGTTTAGGAAGAGTACGGGTTTTTAGGACGTATGCGCATGTCAGTGTGACTCTTCTATCCTCTAGTGCAGGCTCATTAGCTTCAATGTAAAGACTGTTTACCGGAGATGTTCTATATGCTCCAGTTGATAGTCGCAGACCAAGAATATGAACAAGGTCCAGTCTTTTCAAGTAGGATGCTCTTGCTGAACCGTATACTATGCACCCATAGTCCAGCTTGGAGCGTACCAGAGAGCGATAGATGTGTAATAGGCATGTTCTATCGGACCCCCACCGTTTTCGCGAGAGCACCTTTAATACATTGAGGGCTTGGGATGCTTTCTTTTTAAGGTTGTTAATTTGTGTTAGAAATGTTAGTTTCTTGTCAAAAGTGAGTCCTAAAAATTTATGTTCTGGTTTAATTGGCAGTGTGGCTTGATTCAAGTATAGGTTGGGATTGAATTGTAGGCCTCGTCGCAATGAGAACAGAACAGCTACTGTTTTTTGAGGAGAGAACTTGAACCCATTTATCTCTGCCCAAGCAGCTAGTTTATTTAGTGTGATTTGTATTTGTCTCTCGCAGGACGATATGCTGGAGGAAGTGCATGCTGTCTGTAGGTCATCTACATAAACCGAATACATTATGGACTTGGGTATTATTTTGGCTAACGAATTCATTTTTACTACGAAGAGTGTCGTGCTTAGAATGCAACCTTGGGGTACGCCATTCTCTTGGGTGAAAGTCATGGAGAGAGTTGTTCCTAGGCGGACCCTAAATATGCGGTTAGCCAGGAAGTCGTTCAAGCAGTTCAGCATCCTGCCTCGGATACCTAGCTCTGCTAGGTCGCGGAGGATGCCGAACTTCCACGTTGTACCGTATGCCTTCTCCATGTCGAAGAAGACCCCGATACACTGCTGCTTGTGGATGAACGCCTCCCGTATGGTGTTCTCTAGGCGGACAAGGTGATCGGTGGTTGAGCATGCTTTTCTGAATCCAGGTTGATGAACATCTAATAGTTGCCGAGATTCGAGTACAAAGGTGAGTCTAATGTTTATTACACTTTCAAAAGATTTAGCAATGCAGCTGGTGAGGGCTATTGGTCTGTAATTGTCAGGACTTGTTGGTGATTTTCCGGGTTTCAGAAAAGGTACTATTACTGCTTTCCTCCACTCCTCAGGTATTCTGCCAGTCATCCATATTTTATTGAAGAATTTTAACAGTGCCTGCACGGCTGTATCAGAGAGATGGGCAAGCATATTGTAATGCACATTGTCTGGGCCTGGTGCTGTCTTTTTACCGGAAGATAATACACTATTTACTTCCTGGAGCGTAATGGGCTGGTTGTAGACTTCCTGCATGCCTGTTCCGAATGGAAGTTTTTGTTTTTCAGCTATAGCTTTGTGTTTCCGGAATGAGTTTGTGTAGTGGAATGACCTTGAGACTTCAGCAAAGTGCTCGCCTAATAAATTGGCCTGTTCTTCCAACGATGTTTGCGTACCGGGTGTTGTCAAAAGTGGAAGTGCGAAGGAAGTACGGTCACCAGTTAATTTACGGACTTTGTCCCACATTTTTTTTATGGTATTGAACTATTTATAGAGGACACATATTTCTGCCAGGAGGTTTTCTCAGCATTCCAACGCACGTACCGCGCTCTCGCCTTGGCCCTCTTAAAAGTGAGTAAGTTCTCTGCAGTGGGGTACCGCCGCAGGGTGCCCCATGCTTTATTTTGCTGTTTTTTTGCAAATGTACATTCTTGTGTCCACCATACTTTGTGTTTCTTCTGTACGAGTCCTGTTGTTTGTGGTATAGCGAGTGTTGCAGCAGATATTATGCATGTAGTAAACCTGTCATTAATTTCATCTATGCTGAGGTCTTCAGAAAATTCTTTATCTAGAGTGGCACTTTCTGTAACAAGTGACCAGTCGGCGAGGTGAAGTTTCCAGCGCCGTGGTCTTGTGGGGATGACTGCAGTAGACGATAAGAGGCTGATGATAATAGGTAGGTGATCACTTCCCAGAGGGTCATTTAAAACATCCCATTTAAAATCGGTAAAAAGCGATGGTGATGCGAAAGCTAAATCGAGAAAGCTCATTTTTGCCGAGCTTGGGCAACAATAAGTTGCTTTTCCTGTAGGGACGCCGCTTTCGACGACAATTGCGACGCCTCCCGAGAGTCGATTTGCCTGCTCGCGATCGCGTCTAAAAGTTTGATAATGTTTCAGGATACGCACATGTAGTGGACCAAGATTGGTCTCCTGAAGACATAAAACTATGAGTAACATTGACCGTAAAATATGTGTTATGTCACTGTAATTCCGCATAAGTCCTCTACAATTCCAGTGAACTAAAAAGAGCCATGCTTGTGCTTTTGAGAGGAAATGAAAGGGGATTTACTTATGTAGTGGGCCCGTTATGAGGGGCCTGTCTTTTTTCCGCTCAAGAGAGCTGTTCCGCCGCTGTAGTGGAGGCGGAGTGGGTGCTGTATCCATCACCTCAACCGAGGTGCTGGAGGACCGCGTAGGGCCCGCGGTTGTGTCAGTTTCAGGCCGCTCTCCCGACGGGGGGAGGTCCTGCGGGATGCCGACCCATGGACCGGCGGTCCCTGCATTGGCAGTGACAGGACAGCTTTCGCTGACCCTGCCTGGGGCGTGGATGGCCCTGCCATAGGCTCGGTGGGAGCGGCCTTGGCAGGTGCCGGAGTGCTGTGCGGTGCTACGCCCCTGCGCACCACATCAGCGAAGTTTTGTTTTGCTGTGAAGGAGAATGTGTTTGTAAGCGCAAAACGCCTTCTCGCTTCTTTAAAAGAAATGTTTTCTTTGGTCTTTATGGTGATAATTTCTTTTTCTTTCTTGCAGGACGGACACGCCCTGGAGTATGCAGCATGTTCTCCTTCACAGTTTGCACAGCACAGGGCTGCGTCACATACATCAGACTGGTGATCGTTAGAGGCACATTTTGCGCAAGTTTTACGACCGCGGCAGCTCTGTGAGCCGTGGCCGAACCTTTGGCAGTGGAAACACCGGCGAGGGTTTGGTATGTATGGTCGTACATTGATTTTCAAATATCCCACGTCGATTGTGTCGGGCAGGGTGCTGGTGTTGAACGTCAGGATCATGTGTTTTGTGTCTATTTCCTTGTTGTCCTTCCGGATTTTGATTCGGTGGACATCTATGACGTCTTGGTCGATGAGCCCTTCGAGCATTTCTTTTTCAGTTATGTGAAGAAAATCATTTTCCGATATTACGCCTCGGACAGTGTTTAGTGAGCGATGAGGAGTCACGAGACCGGGATTTCCCCTATGGACGTTAGGTTGGAGAGCTTAGAATGTTGGACATGGTCACACAGTTCGAGCAATAAGTCGCCGCTGGCCATTTTTGACAGCTTATAGCCAATGCCTAGGGTTTCAGTCAAGCACTTTGACACAAGGAAGGGGGATATTATTCTTGCCTGTTTATCTTGTTGTTCACTGTAGATCACATGATATTTGGGGAAAGTTACTTTTCTTTTTTGAAAGAAGTTGTCTGCCTCGTTCCGCCCTCTTTTGAGAGAGCGATCAGGTTTTGAAAGTTGGGGAGCCATAAAAAAAACTTTGTTTTTCGGTCATGGTGCCAGCCACCCACCACGGAGTCCAACAAGGGGACGGGACAGGAACTTGATAGCAAGTCCTGCCCACGCCAGCTGTACACCTCAACTATAACCAAATATGACGCAACTCAGGGTAGTTGGTCACACAAGGTTAACCCTCGCCGCCAGGAAAAAAGGAAAAACCAAGAAGTGAGTAGGATATAGGAGAGTTGTGAGACAGAGATACGAAAGTGAAAGATGAAGAGGAGGATAGGAAAAGGCGACTGCCGATTCCCCCCGGTCGGGTCAGGCCGGAGGTGCCGTCTGCAGGAAGCTGGGGCCAAAGTGGTGTGTTGCTTCCGCCAAGGGGCCTTAAGGGTCCAAACGCTCGGCATCGGCTCAACCACCAGGATCCCCTTTTCCCCGGACACGGCGATGCCACGCACGGCGAGGCGCGGGTGCTCGGGTCCGTGGTGATGCACAGTTCACCATCATCCCCTTGCGGAGATGTCCCTGCGGATGCTCGGGAACCCGCGGTGTCGCCACTCACCGTCGCGACGCCTGCAAGCTGCAGGCGCCCCCCTGCGGGGGGCGTGATATGCCTCTAACTAAAACACTGACAAGCTATTTCCTGTCAACGCGGCTGGCAGTGTTCACGCAGAGGCCACTGTCGCACAACAGCCCCCGTGCTGGAAGCGCGCTGCCATTCTACGGCACGGCAGCGAAGGATTTGGAATATATCAGGCAGCAGGTCAGCGACGAAGCACAGGGAGCCGCTAAAAACCTTGCTCGCTCTGCTCACCCCGCCCCTCCCAAGACACGTATTGAGAGACTGCATGCTGTTAGAGAAGCCCACATGGTCACTCATCACCGGCCATTTTCTTGATGCCCGACACGCGTCATTTATGTGGAAGCTCGCCCGCGGCATACTACCAATTTGACGCCGAACCTTGGTATCTGCAGCATCTGGACGCATCAACACGTGCCCCTTCTGCGGAGTGACAGAGAATCCCGAACACATCTTTTACGTTGTGTTGTGTTGGTTTTGACGCATTGACGCACAGCAATGCGTCATCCCGCCAGTAACGAAAGATGAAGCAAAGAAAGCCTTAGAAGCAATGAAAAGGGGAAAAGCAGCTGGGGAGGATCAGGTAACAGCAGATCTGTTGAAGGATGGAGGGGACATCGTGCTAGAAAAACTAGCCACCCTGTATACGCAATGCCTTATGACCTCAACTGTACCAGAAGCTTGGAAGAATGCAAACATTATCTTAATTCATAAGAAGGGAGACGCCAAGGACTTGAAAAATTACAGGCCGATCAGCTTACTATCCGTTGCCTACAAAGTATTTACTAAGGTAATCGCTAATAGAGTCAGGGCAACGTTAGACTTTAATCAACCAAATGATCAGGCAGGCTTTCGTAAAGGATATTCCACAATAGATCATATTCACACTATCAATCAGGTGATAGAGAAATGCGCAGAATATAACCAAACCTCTATGTATAGCTTTCATTGATTACGAGAAAGCGTTCGACTCAGTGGAAACCTCAGCAGTCATACAGGCATTGCGTAATCAGGGGGTAGAAGAGCCTTATGTCAAAATACTGGAAGATATATATAGCAACTGCACAGCTACTATAGTCCTCCATAAAGTCAGCAATAAAATTTCAATAAGGAAGGGCGTCAGGCAAGGAGACACGATCTCGCCAATGCTGTTCACCGCATGTTTGCAGGAGGTATTTCGAAGCCTGAATTGGGAACAGTTGGGAATAAGAATAAATGGAGAATACCTAAATAATCTGCGATTTGCTGATGACATTGCCTTGCTGAGTCACTCAGGAGGTGAACTGCAAATCATGATCAACGAGTTAGACAGGCAGAGCAGATCGATGGGTCTAAAAATTAACATGCAGAAAACCAAGGTAATGTTCAACAGCCTAGCAAGGGAACAACAGTTCACAATTGGCAGCGAGAGCCTAGAAATTGTGCCGGAATACGTCTACTTAGGGCAGGTAGTGACAGCTGATCCAGATCATGAGAAGGAGATAACTAGAAGGATAAGAATGGGCTGGAGCGCATATGGCAAATTCTCGCAGATCATGAGTGGCAGTTTACCAATTTCCCTCAAGAGGAAAGTGTACAACAGCATAATCTTACCGGTACTCACCTACGGGGCAGAAACGTGGAGGCTAACGAAAAGAGTTCAGCTTAGGTTAAGGACAACGCAGCGAGCCATGGAAAGAAAAATGATAGGTGTAACGTTAAGAGATCGGAAGCGGGCAGAGTGGGTGAGGGAACAAACACGGGTTAATGACATCCTAGTCGAAATCAAGAGAAAGAAATGGGCTTGGGCAGGGCATGTAATGCGAAGGCAAGATAACCGCTGGTCCTTAAGGGTAACGGAGTGGGTTCCAAGAGAAAGTAAGCGTAGCAGGGGGCGGCAGAAGGTTAGGTGGGCGGATGAGATTAAGAAGTTTGCAGGCAAAGGGTGGATGCAGCTGGCAAAGGATAGGGTTAATTGGAGAGACATGGGAGAGGCCTTTGCCCTGCAGTGGGTGTAGTAAGGCTGATGATGATGATGATGATGGTGTTGGTTTTTACGGCGCATAGGCAACTAAGGCCATCATGCGCCAAGCTCGAGGTATAGGAGAAATCTCTGGATGATTTTATATAAATGTGAAAATCGTCGCTGGTGCAGAGTGCTTAAATAGTTAAAATTACATCATGATGATGAAGGATAAAGATGCTAGAAATGGGTACTATTAAAAACGTTTAAAGGGGGTCGGGTCACCTCAGCAGCCATCCTTACCAGGGTAAGGATCTCGAGGCTTCCAACCAATCAAATACAGACCTCACCCTTTTTCTCAGGAATGAGGAATGGCTGAGGTGTATCAGGCGAAGTACTAAGTCATGATTTAAATATTTTTAAGAAAACCAGCTTCTGTTGAAAATTTAAAAACACAGGACATGTCCACAATTGCGTTATCACTCAAGAGCAGTGCTGGATGAAAAGGGATGCATTGGTTATAAAACGGAGAAAAACACATTTTCCGTAGCCTTTCCAGTTTAGAGCATGAAATTAATATGTGATTCACTGTAAGTTCATCTCCGCATGTACAAACTGGTATGTCTTCTTTCCTTAGCAGAAAGTTGTGTGTGAAGTGTGTGTCACCTATCCGGAGACGGCAGATAATGACCTCTTTGAAACGTTTCTGGTGCACACATGACTTCCATTCACCTAGGACTGGTTTTATTAACCGTAGTTTGTTATTTAGTTCGTTGTTCCAAGTGGACTGCCACTTTTTCTTTGCATTAATATGTATTAAGTTCATGCAATCTCTATAGGGCACATTTATGTTTTTAATTTGCTTGTCACAAGCTTGAGCAGCGCACAAATCTGCTATTTCATTGCCCTTTATGCCAACATGATTTGGTACCCAGCAGAGTATTATGATTTGTCCTTGAGCTATGGCTGTTGTAATGTTGTGTATGAGGTCGCCAAGCAGCGGGGTTATTGCATTTCTAGGATGAAGGGCTGTGAGCACACTTAGTCTGTGTAAATAATACTGTTGGGTAGGTTCTCGTTTACTATTTTTTCTATGGCTACACAAATGGCGTAACATTCCGCAGTGAAGATGGAAGCGCACTGTGGAAGTCTTACTATTTTAATCCAATTTCCCTGTACAACTGCACTTCCAACGTATGCATCTGTTTTTGAACCGTCGGTATAAAATGCTGTGAAAGTAGTATACTTTTTGTTACATCGTTACGACACACGTGGCGTGTCTTACTGTATACGACAGTACGCCGTTCGAAGGTTGAAACATTAATCTTTATTGCTTCCGGCTCGGAGCGTATATATACGAAACAGAGAGGGGGGAAAGGGAGAACAAGGGAAGGATATCAAACGATAAACGCACGTGCCGCCAGCGCTTGCAAGGCAGTCTGATTGCGGCTGACGTCACTTTACAACATCTCTTCTTCCTTAATAGTGAAGTCGCTGTACTGGTTTTGTTTGACGTGTAGAGCGCCGCAAGGCTTGGGGTGATCTGACGGGTTCAGCGTTGCTCCCTGCGAGTTCCGGCTGAAGTTCATGCTCAGGTTCTGTTATGCCCCCTTGTTCGGCTGGCGTTCTTGGCAATAGTGGGTAGTCGCTAGGAGTACGTGTTCTCGAGTCTCGTTTTGCCGCTTCTTGGTCTTTACCAAACGTGGCGCGCTCCCGGTCCCGCACCTGGTCAACATGTCGTCTTACTGATCCGGCTGGTGTTCGAATGCTCACCATCCGAGAGCCTGTTGTAGACTCTACAATTCCTGGAGTCCATTTCTCACCCCTTCCGAAGTTGCGGGCGTACACGGTAGCTTCAGGCAATGGCAGTGGCCACTCGTCTGCTTCGTTCGCTGGCCCTGCGTGCACAGGAGGGAAACATGTATCTAAACGGGATCGAATTTTATATCCGAAGAGCAGCTCTGACGGCGATTTTCCAGAGCGGTTAGGTGTCCTTCTGTAATTGAAAAGGAGCTTGTTTATATTATCTTCCAGCCGCCCCTCACCAATCTTCTTGAAGCCGTTCTTAATTGTCCTGACAGCCCTTTCTGCTAGGCCGTTCGATTGAGGGTGATATACAGCTGTGCGCAGATGCGTTATGTTGTTCCTCTTGACAAAAGTAGCGAACTCGTCAGCGGTAAACTGCGTTCCATTATCGGATACGATGGTTCGTGGCACGCCAAATCTGCAGAAGATACCGCGCAGGCAGTTGATTGTGCATGAAGCGTTTGCTTGTCGGAGTGGCACAGCTTCAATCCACTTACTGTATGCGTCCACGACCACGAGTATCATGTTCCCTGCAATAGGTCCCGCAAAATCGATATGTACCCTTGCCCATTTTTCAACAGTAGCGGGCCAGCCTTTTGGCGTTGCTGTAGCTGGCATGGGCAGGTTTTGGACACAACTCTGACGTGACGCTGTCACCGCCTCTATTTCGCGATCTAACCCTGGCCACCAGAATGACGATCTAGCAACCGCCTTCATAGCGGACGATCCCTGGTGCGTCTCATGCAAAAGGTATAAGATGCGACGTCGCGCCTCCAACGGAACGACTACTCGCCGGCCCCAGTATAACAACCCGTGGGCCAAAGAAAGCTCCAATTTCTTGTCAAAAAAAAGGTGCGACCCTCATGTTCAAGCCTTTCGCGCAGGGCGGCCAACCGTTCTTGGTGAATCGCATAACTTGACTCAGAGCAGGGTCGCCCGCAGTCAACTGCCTTAGCTCCTCAACTGACACAGTTCCCTCATCGAACACACTCAAGGCCAGCAGATAGTCTGGTGGGTCCGCTTCTGGTGGCTTCGGCTCAGACGTCCGTTGTGGCAGTCTACTAAGGGCGTCAGCGTTGAGGAGTTGTTTACCAGGAGAGTATTGAAGCTGATAGCGGAATCCGCCTAAGTACAGCGCCCAGCGCTGTATTCTGGCGGCTGCCAATGCTGGAGTTGGTCGATCCGCCTTCAGCAGGCCCACGAGCGGCTGGTGGTCGGTGACCAATACAAATTCTCGGCCTACGAGATAATCACGGAATTTGGACACTCCAAACACAAGAGCAAGGGCTTCCCTCTCAAGCTGGGAATAATTTTTCTCAGCCCTTGTTAGCGTCCTAGAACGGAACCCGACAGGTTTGTTTACCTTTCCGAATGTATGGAAAAGCACGGCACCTATTCCGTCCTGTGAAGCGTCACACTCTAGCTTGAGGGGTCTCTCGGGATCATAGTGAGCCAGCACAGCCGCTTCCCGAAGGCATTTTTTTGCTGCACGAAAAGCTGCTTCTTGCGCATGTCCCCAGAACCAACGTGTGCTGTTCTCCAATAACTTGTACAGCGGTGCAAGTACGGAAGACATGTTGGGCACGAACTTCGAATAAAATGTAATCATGCCCAGAAACGACCTCAACTGCTGAACATTTTGTGGGTTGGGGGCTTGCGCGATTGCTTCAACATGCTTCTCTATCGGATGCAGACCTTCACGATCAATTTTATGACCCAGATACGTCACTGCCTCTTGGCGAAAGCTGCATTTCTCAAGTCTGAGCTTCACTCCATGCTCACGAAAACGCTGCAGTACTTGTCGTAATCTGTCGGTGCTACCAAGTTTTTCTGATACCAAAACATCGTCAAGGTAAGCCTGAACACCTGTCAGGCCCTGCAGAACTGTTTCTATTTTCCGCTGGAAGATGGCAGGCGCGGAAGCTATGCCGAACGGCAGCCGGTTGTAGCAAAACAACCCACGGTGTGGATTGATTCCGCACATCTTCCTTGAGTCCTCATCGAGGGGGACTTGGTTATACGCGTCTCTTAAATCCAGCGTGCTGAAGCAGTCCCCACCGTTCAGGCATGCGAAGATGTCATCAATAGCTGGCAACGGGTACTGCTCCAGTTCACAGACGGGATTCAAGGTCACCTTAAAATCAACGCAGATTCTAACCTCGCCGTTCTTCTTCATTACAGGCACAATGGGAGTAGCCCATTCGGCGTGCGTTACAGGTGACAGTACTCCAAGCGTTACGAGCCTATCAATCTCTTTCGAAACTTTGTCGCTAAAGCAAATGGAAGAGAACGGGCCTTACAAAATTTCGGCATGGCGCCTTCCTTGAGCTTCAGATGAACAGGGTGTCCGTCAATTAGGCCCAGCTCGGGGCTGAAGACGTCTTTGAACTCTGACAGGACGGCATGCATGGCGGGGGTATGGCTGCTTCCTGGACCAGAGTTTTGTTGCACTGATACGTTCAACACCGAGGTTCCTGCGTCATTGAACTTGGAAATCAACTCTCGTCCACAAAGGCTCGGACCTGAACAGTTCAGGACCATCAAGGAACTCTTGACCTCCTTGTCGTTGTAGGACACTGACATACTCAGTTTCCCTAATACTGGAAGTTGTCCAAGATAACAGGACAGTTTAATGAATGCGGGTTCTAATTGCGGCCAATGTTCACGGTTTTTCTCAAAAATCTCTTTGGACACAACACAGACGGGTGAGCCGGTGTCCACAATCATAGGTACGTCAATGCCACACCATGTGAAAGTACGAAGAATAGGTGGTGGTAGCCGACCATTGAAGGGTGCGGTTAGTGTCCAAATGTGCGCATCGTCTCCATTTTCCTCAGTAACATCCGCTGTTACTGCAAACGCTTCTCCTTGCCTGCATTGTGAACGTGCCTTTAGGCGTCCTTTCCGCACGTCGCTTTGGCACATCTTCGCCAGATGGCCGTATACACCACAGCGGTAACACCTCGCTTTCGCCCAGCCGCAGGCGTTTCTGTTGTGTTTCTTACTTCCGCAACGCCCACATACTGACACCAGTTCATCAGCTTGTCGTGCATTGACCTTGAGTACGGGTTCAATGTCAGAAGACATCTTCTTTGTATCGTTTTCCGCTGCTTCTGCTGATATGGCAATTGTTTCAGCCTCCTTCAACGTCAAATCTGTTTTCGCTAATAGCTGCTTCTGAATAGCGCTTGACCTCACGCCACAGACGATTCTGTCGCGAAGCATCCGGTCTAGCATGTCACCGAAATTACAGCCATCCGCAATCCGGCGAACTTCAACGATGAACTGTTGAATGGGCTCACCTTCCAACTGGCAGCGATTGAAGAACCGATAGCTCTCCGTTATTTCATGACGCTTGGGGTCGAAGTAGGCATCCAAAACGTTGACTGCTTCCTCGTACGTCAGCGAGTTTGGCTTCCTCGGTGCAACCTGTCCTGAGAGCACTTGCACGGTGCGCGTACTCAATGCTGCTACCAGCAACGCCCTCTTCTTTCCCGAGTCGCTGACGCCAGTTGCCTCAAAATAAGCTTCTACCTTCGTGATGTAGGCCTTCCAGTTGTCGGACTGGTCATCGTATTCCGGTAGTTGATGATGAGCCATGGTCGGTATTTCCGCGGCCGCTGTTTCCTGCTTAACTGCCTGGCTTACATCATTTTTCACCTCAAGGGTTCTTTCTGGCCTCGTCGCCACTGTTACATCGTTACGACACACGTGGCGTGTCTTACTGTATACGACAGTACGCCGTTCGAAGGTTGAAACATGAATCTTTTATTGCTTCCGGCTCGGAGCGTATATATACGAAACAGAGAGGGGGAAAGGGGAAAGGGAGAACAAGGGAAGGATATCAAACGATAACGCACGTGCCGTCAGCGCTTGCAAGGCAGTCTGATTGCGGCTGACGTCACTTTACAACATAAACCACAGATCCATACTATTGAAGCTTGCTGACCAAATTCATTCAAAGTGGCCAAAGGAGGTGCATTGTTCTGTGGTGCTTCTCTCTGGAGGCTTTTCCATTTCAGTAGGCACTCAAGCAAAGTTCATGATGTTCAAGCACCGTGCAACAACGCCTCAGTTTTAGGACAAACAGTTCAAAGTATTTCATCTTCATTTTGGATTTTACTTTTCTCCTTGTAATAAGCTCACTGTGAGCTTGCTCTCATTAGAAATATGCCACAAACGCATCCATGCTGAACGCTTCAGGAATACCTTACTTGTCTTTACCTGAAATGCTGACATCAAAAGATGGATGCCACCATGCTAGTTTGCTTTGACAACGAATTTTACCCATGTGGAGAAAATTCAGACCAGGAAACACTGAGTGTAGCATTTGCAGTTATTACAAACTGATGCATAGGCATTGCTGCCAATTGTTTATTCATCTAATGTTCCCAAACCCTTAGCTTCCTTACCGTCTTGCTGTCTCCCATCTGAGGCATCATTATGGCGGCTGATTACAAATATTTTTATTCTGTAGGTACAATTTCTGTGACCTCCTTCGTATTCCAGTGTCCAATAAGATTAAACGTAAACATGCCCAATTATGTTTGTGCAACTTGCATGGATGCCACTTGTGCTTGTGCCGCTTGTATGCATGTCTCTTGTTTTTGTGTATGTGCCTCTTGTGCCTTCACATGTCCTGAATGACATCTGAGTGGGTCAGAAATGACCACTGGTTTGGAAATTGCTGTTTTCATGTACTGTGTGTGTTAATCCAGGTAATGCTCCAAATAGTGAGGCCATATGCCAGTCTGGATAGCTTTGTCATATACATGTTTGGCTGCAAGCAAACTATTCTAGGTGGTTTTTTCATTAAAGATTATGCACAGGTGCGGACAAAAGTAAATGGAGCACGGTATTGCCTTCTAAAATTTCTCACGCCTTGTCTAATTGAAACTGCTGGCTATAGTATGCGCCTGCTGGTAGTGGCTGCTAGTGCGCTTTGTTACTGATCGACAATGTTTTATTATTGCTAATATGGAAGGTGCGGTTGCACTTTGAACAGAATATCGTGCTCTGTTTATTATGTCCGCATCTGTATGTTAAAGAAGCCAGCAGGCATAGCATACAAGGGAGCGGTACGAGGAATTCATGTTTTCTTTTTAATTTTTTGTTTCAAATAATAGTTTGTATTTTATAGAAAGTAGAAGAAAACTACATGCCAGCAGTGGGAATCAAACCTATGACCTCCACCTGTCATGGTGCTGTGCCAACTGAGCTATGTTGGTGACTGTGTGACCTTCTACTTCTGGTGTATTTGTCTTGCCTGTAACACAAACACATAGTAACCCATAACATGAACATACCTTGAGGTTGTTTACCAGTGTCACCTTGAATCCAGTAGTATACATGGAACATAGTGTAATACTGCAAGAAGGTCGTTGGTTGGATTCCTATTGGTGGCATGGGGCTGTTTCTTCTGTTTTCTGTAAACAGAAGCTTTGAGTCCAAAGGTTTGTTTCTGGAGACTGGTAGCCGGCATCCTCAGTTCAAGACAGTGATGGCTTGTGCTGTTTCTCGGGCCTTATTAATCAGCTTGCGCTGGTCTTCGAGGTCCAAGCTGGACAGGGCCGCCTCTCGCCGCTCTCTTCTGCACTCATGTTATGTCCATGTAGCGCTTTGTTTCAACACCATCATTAAAAACCAACTCTCCTTTGCCTTTTCATTGTCGGCTGGCTTCTTTGATATGCATATTGTAATAAGCACCTCATTTTCCTAGCCCTGTCTTTTGTTTACAGTATGGTTTATTCCTCAAGGGATGACTTCATCGAGAGTGAGCAACAGCAGCCTCGTTTTGTTTGTGCCACGCAATAAATTTTGCAAGCCAGTCTTGGTATTTATTCTAAGCAGCCCTGTGTTACCGCATGTGAATGTTAGTTATTATTACATTTTAATTTTCTTTTGCCTACCTTTTTGCTTGATATTCTAGTTGTATATATATTTCCCTCATGGCTGTACATGATGTTGTGCAGTATGATTTAATTTTGTGTGCTCTGTGTGTGTCTTTCAACTACTTGTACAACTGTGTTCAGGAAATGTCAAGTGCATTCTCCTTTCAGCTTGGTGTAGACTAGTCTTTGCACCTGCTCTGCTTTGATGTGTCACTAGAGGCATCATATTGGATTTCGTGCTTTCTAAATGGCTCTTTAAATCAGTAAAAACTTCAGTATTCATGTTAAATACTTGTGCAAATTGTCATTTTACTAGCATTTTTGGCTCATATTGAATATAACTGCCATCGTGGTATAGCGAGGTTTATGACATATTGATGCAAGGGCCCATACAAGAATTTCATATGACTGAAAAATTGCTCTTAAGGTATCACACAATATATTTATGGACATTGAACGCTATATGTTCAAGGTTCGTTTATTACATGTTTATGGTACAAGGTTAGAGAAAAACATTGGAATACAGAAGGAGGTCCCAAAGTCAGAGACTGTGGACGGGACCTCCTGTAAGAACAATTGTAAAAATGAATTACAGACAGCATATGCAAAAAAAATTAGTTGTTGGCATCATAAATGAGCAGTGAGTGAAATACGAGAAATAATGCAAACCCTTATTTGAATGAAAAATGATTACACACCTAATATCATGCAGACCAATACAAAAGACAACTCATTGAATAAAATTACATAACTAGTACCATATACCAAGTAAAATACTATTAGGGGGATTGTAAAAACTGACGGAGAGCGGATTTAAAGGCACAGATATTAGATGATTGCTTAATGCTAACTGGTAATGAGTTCCATAATGTAGTGGCAGTGAAACGAACTGTTTGCTTTCCATAATTAGTGTTAGGTTTAGGGAGTAAAAAGTTAATGTTATTAGCAAAACACGTGTCGTTGCGACGCGGATTTTGATCACTGCTAGTTAACGAAAAAGGAAGTAGATTTCTAACAGATTTGTGCATAAGGGTACATAATTTGTAGTCGATTATTTTGGGCACTGATAAAATATTGTATGATAGGAGCAGACGAGGGGCATTTGCAGAGTTGTGACTATAAGTGATAATTCGAATAGCTTGATTTTGAATAGTTTGCAGAGAAATGCGAATGATACGTGTTTCCCCAAGATGAAATGCAATACTGAATATAGGAGTGGATGAACGAGTAATAGAGGGAAATGAGAATGGGAACATGGAAATACGGGCGAACTTTAATTAATACTCCAATACCATACGCCATTTTTAGGGAAATAGATGAGATGTGAGTCTGAAATTTAAGATGTTTGTCCAGTACTACGCCTAAAAAGGATACGTGATCAGCTGAAAGGATTGAGTTTGAGCATATGCTAACAGACGGGTTTTCGCAAAGAATTTTTTGAGGTGACCTAAAAACTATAAAGCTGGATTTGGATGCATTAATGAACAGCAAATTATTTCTGCACCAATCGAATACATTCATTTGAGCATCTGGAACGTAACCACAGTCCCAAAAAACAAAGGTGAGAGCCCTTAAAGTTTGTGTGTACATATAGAGAAGTTTCATTGTAGACTATACTTTCCAGACAGGTCAGTCAAATAGCACATTTATAGGCTCGACATTTGGAATAATCGTAGCTTTATTTTCTGTGAACAGCATGGAATTTAATAGTCCCAATGGTCAAATGCTTTTGAACCACCGATGACTTGATAGAATCTGCGTGTTCACCATACGCCACGAGATAGCTTTTTGTGCTAGTAACATAGCTTCATGATTTAAGGTAGCTATAAATACATTGTTGTGGACACTACGACTCAAAGCGGCACAAAACAAACAAAACATATGCAGTAAAGGGCAGTGGTGCAACTGCTGAGTTAAATGATGCGTTGTGTTTTATGCTGAAACCAAGTAGAGTTTTTGCTCACTTTTTCATTAGAAGGTAATTGGAAACCTTTCACAAGAACTAGACCGAAACTGAAGCCGGCGCTTTGAAACGTTGGCTTCGCGGTCCTTGCATGAAATTGTCACGTGTGCAGGGGCGCCGGAACAGGGGCTGCAGTGGGAGCGACGGCTCCCCACATTTACAGATCAGGTAGCACAGCTCCCCCAATCAAAGGGCACTTGATGCACCCCAGACAGCAGGAA
Organism: Amblyomma americanum; assembly: GCA_030143305.2. Taxonomy (NCBI): domain Eukaryota; kingdom Metazoa; phylum Arthropoda; class Arachnida; order Ixodida; family Ixodidae; genus Amblyomma; species Amblyomma americanum. Next base: position 121,766 of record JARKHS020023444.1, on the reverse strand, counting down.
AGTCTGGTGTATTCGCAAACGGCTTGAGGATCACACGACATTCGCTTCCAGTCCCGACATTCGCCGCCTTTTTGGATACGCTCGACCTTGCAAAAGATAGCGATTTGTCTGCAACACCATTCTAATTACTGGAACACTAGCGCCTGCATCAGCCCTCAAGAAAAATAATGGGGATGATGAAGATTTTTATGAAAGTATCTGTTTCGCTCCCCCAGTAGAAACGTATAGTTCCGATGCACCTGTGTCAATATCTAAAAGTTTGAATAGTTTGTGAGTAGAGTCTGCTATTCGATTTCAGTCGCACGTACATTTTCTGTTGGAAATATCTAAAGAGTAACCGAGAATTGTGCATTTTCCTGGTTCTGTGTACTTGCAGTCAAAAGCAGGCATTTTTAAGCAGCGCTCAATATCTTGACATAAGCACGGTCTCGCTCTTGTCATATTGATGAACGCATGCTTTTCTTGTGTGGCCGATCGGCAGCACGCGCGGTAGTACTGGCCGTTACACGAAGCTCGTTGACGGCCATCGAAAGCGGCCGCTTTTCGCGCTCGTGGATCAGAATGGGTGCAGCACCATGCGGCGCGTCACGGCGTCGTGCCTCCACACAGCCGACAGTGGCTGTGAACGCGCTAGTGAAGTATGTGTACAGGCGCTAGTGCTCCTTCCGTTTTCGATATACACGTTGCGCGGCGCGCCCAAAAGCAGGGCTTGCGACTGGGATAACGGGGTTGCCGAAGCTGCGGCACATGCACGTGCACTACAGCGTTGTATTCCTGCTGACCGCTTTCACCCTGCACAATTTTCGTCTATTAGAATGGCCCTTTAGGCCATATAGGATAACAAAAACCCGAAGGCAGAAACAAAAGCCCCTGACATCCTGTGCTGGTGCATCTCATAGAGCGCCGCCAGCAGCTCACTCGAGCCATAGTTTTGTTTTTGCTCATTCGTTTTGTACGTCTGCCTCAAGCGGCGGTGGATCTGCACCAGCAGCAATAATATTTAAGTCGCGCATAAGCACGCGGAGCGCATTCGAACAAATTTCCTGCAAGTTTCAAAAACTCTGTCTGGCGGTTTTAAGAAAACGGAACCCGTTCGGATATGACGCTGCTATTGTGAATGCTTTAAAGAATCACGAAAGTTTTCACGCGAAATTCTAACTCCACTGTCAAAGCTAAAGGCTCATGTCAGTCAAGACTCTAGCGTTGATGTGCTCAGACTACCAGAGTTAAAGGTTCGAGCAGTCAATGGTTGTTGATTTCCTGAGAAGAAAATACGGCCGCTCACCCCGTATTTCAAATGCGACATTTATGAGTCGCAAAGCCTAGCTTAACGGAACCGATTCACTGGCACTAAATGGGCTATGCCGTCGTCGATAAAGCGGCATCTAGGCAAAATTTCTCTCAGCGTTGCTCTCCAGGCGTTGCGGGAGAACGATGGCATGGGGCCACTCGCATTACAGCCCGAGCTGCACCTACATAGGTCGCGTTGCGAGCCGTCCCCCTGTTTTTCGCCAGCAGTGCACCACTTCGTGCCCTTCAATGGCGATATCTGATGTCAATCGATTGGCCGGTGGCATTAATGTTGAGGTGGAATAATTTAAAGACGATAAATAGTACGTGGACGGCGGAGGCTTTAGTTTCAAGGACGTAATTCTTCCATATCGTGCATATATTTTTCTAGATTTATTATTTTTACCCTGAACAACAACTGCTGTGCTATCCACACTTTCAGTGTTGTCATTATATGTTTCTTTTGAAGAGCACTATAGTGGCGCGATATCTGGTTTTAGGATATTTTATTTTTGGTGTTTTGTTCTGTTATAGTGTCCAGGTGAACTTGCCGGCTTTCAATGCCTAAAGTTTGTAACTTCCTTTTCTTTATATGATGCAAGAACTGACATTTTGCTCAGAACTACAGTTTGTTCCTGCTACAGAAGCTGGAATGTCTGCATGCTACAGATTACATTTTTCGTGCTACAAAACCTGATAGGGTTGCTACTCAATGCAATTTCTGCTGCTAGAAAAACTGCCTCAAAAAACGTGCTGTCGGCTCCACCACTGAAGGACAGCATGATCGAACCCAAGGCTTATGCTTGACTTTTTTCATGTGCACCCTTTGTGTTCCAGGCAGAAAAAGAATTGAAGTTTCAAATGAGTATAGTTTTTCAGCCATACAGTCACACGTCCGTTTTCGCTCCATTGCATCAACTGCTTGAAAAGAATGCACTCTGGCAATGAAAACAGCCTCAAGAGCTCGCATTTGATCGTGCCAAGCAAAACCTTAAAACAGGAAAGGTTCTCGTTCATTTAGACCCTTCGAAGGAACTTAAACTTGAATGTGATGCGTCTCCGTACGGTGTAGGAGCTGTTTTGTTTCACACGACTGGTAACGATCACAGGCCCATCGGGTTCCGCTCGCGAACATTAACGCAGGGGGAGCGCAAATATTCACAGCTCGAGCGAGAGGCACTGGCACTGGTATTCGGCGTCACGAAATTCCGTGACTACCTTCTAGGTCGGGAATTTACCCTGGTGACTGACCATCAGTCATTGCTGCGCCTGTTGAGATCAGACAAGTAGGCGCCCCCAGTGGCCGCCGCTCGTATACAACGTTGGGCGCTCCACCTGGGAGCCTACCCGTACCGGCTACAGTACGCACCAGGGCGACAGATGCTGACGCCCTGAGCCGACTTCCGCAGCGATCTCCGGAAGCTGACGACGACGGTGAGCCGCCCGAATATGTGCTGTCGCTGAACCAGCTGAATTATGGCGCTGCGACAACGCGTGAGCTGAAGACATTAACGTCTTTTGACCGTGTCCTGGTCGAGGTCAAACGGTACATACTACATGGGTGGCCCAGAAACGCAAACGGAATGACCCGAGCCATACTGCCGTTTTTTGACCGTAAGCTCTAACTATCCATAGCACATGAACTGGTGTACTGGGGTAATAGGGTCATAATACCGACAGAAGCTAGAGGAGCGAGTGCTGAATCTTCTACATGAAACGCACTAGGGTTCACCGGCAATGAAATCTGTCACACATTCTTTGTTCTGGTGGCCAGGCCTCGACAGATATATTGAAGAGTTGTCTGCTCAGTTCCAAAACTGTGTGCAAAATATGTAGATGCCAGCCGCGGCCCCCTCCGTTAACTGGCCTGGAACAGGCGAAAGGTGGTCCCGTATTCATATTGACTACGCGGGTCCGATCTGCGGAAAAATGATACACGTAGTAGTCGACGCACACACCAAATGGCTCGAAGCAGTACCTTTGCCGAACGCTTCGACGCAGACTACGATTAACTGTCTGCGTGACATTTTCCGCAGGTTTGGAATACCCCGCACGATCGTTTCTGACAACGGAACCCAGTTTACCACTCAAGACTTCGCGTCGTTCTTGGCAAACAACAACATTGTGCACCTCCGATGTACTCTATACCATCCCCAGTCTAATGGTGCGGCGGAAAGGGCAGTGCGAACTAAAAAGATGGCCTTCAAAAAATGAGGGAAGGAAACCTGGAAAAGAACCTAGTACGGTTGCTTTTTAACTACCAGAGGACTCCGCGAAAATCGGGTAAATCCCCAGCAGAGCTGCTTTTGGGCGTTCAAACACGCTCACGCTTGGACACATGCTTTCCTTCAGAACTTCCGGGACCAAAAGAAAACAACGATAACTGGCTGCCACTACTTGGAAGTGAGGTGTATGCCCTAATTACGGATGCGGGGAGCAAGTGGACGCCCGGTCAAGTGAAGACGACGTCTGGAGCGAGAATGGTGACCGCGGAAACATCGGACGGAGTCGTCCAGCGGCACATAGACCAGGTCCGCCCGCTACCAGAAGCACCAGGGGATAAGACGGCAGTAACTACAAGCAACAAACTAATATTAGAGTGATCCAGACAAAGCAACACAATTGCAGCATCCAGAAACGGTGAGCCCGGATGAAGGCATGACTGCTCGGCGCACCCCAAATGGCACCGGTTCCCCAGATCTTCCGGCACCAGATATTCCGGTTGCCTAGTTGAATACAGGTGTCGCCCAACAAACTCTGAGACGCTCAACGAGAGAACGCAAGCCAGTGCAACGCTTTCATTTCTGAGGAGGAAGGAAAGTTGCAACTTCATGTGTGTGTTCGAAGTGCGCGTGCGCGCACCTTTTATCGCCTTATCTTGCTATCCTTCAGAACTTCGGACTATCACGACTAACACGTGCTCCTTCCTATCTTCCTGCCGCTAGGCTACTTATTCATACGCCCTGCACCTATGAATAAACATTCATTTTTGGTTCTACTGACTACGCTGCTGCTTCCCTGGTCTGACGTTACTGCGAGCACGCCATGGCTATGCTACACTGCACAAGCCGTGAACTTGACATTACTTAACAGCCACTTTTAGCTGCCAGATGTAAAAATTTTGAGCCGGAAAAATTATCAACAGTATCTCTATGACAGCGCCTGCAAGGTTCCAGCTCGTACAAAGCGGGCACTTCGCAAGAATGCTGAGCAGAAACTGAGTAACTTTGTTATGGCGCCAGAGCAGAATGGCTAACAGCACTGGCGAGTAGGAAAATGCTGCGGACACGCCGCTATTTGACCACAGGCCAGAAACCTAGCACAGAGATGGTCAAGAAGAAGTAACCAATTCACAGGACAGTGGCGTCGATGTTTTGCCTCCTCACAACGAGATCATGGAAATCTCGTCAAATGAAAGCCTGGATTCATCCTTTAATGATGATAACAGAGACGCAGAAGTCGATGCTTCACAGCCTGACGATATGGTGAGTACCGCACTTGTACCTATAATGCGCTGGTGCTAGACTGAACAATATGAAAGTATCGATCCTCTATTTTTAGTAACATAAGCTTAATGCAGTATTGTACTGCACACTTTTTTCCGGCGCTTAAATTAAATTTTTTTGTGCACATTTTTTTTATCAGGCAGTTCTCTGGCTGTCCATTATCAGCGCTAGCCCCCTTTTTACATATAAAGTCTCCTTCAATATCGTTTTATACAGGAACAGCTGCTGTACCCTGAGGCCAAACTTTCTAAAGCCCAGAGCTTCGTCATGGTCCTGGCCCACAGCTTGAGGCATCATTCTTCAAAGGAAGCCAGAGAAAGCCTCCTTAATGTGAGTGATGCCCACATGCCTCGAAACACAAGTTTTCCGAAGACGAAGTACTTGTTTTTCAAAAAGATTTCATCGTGGTATGAGTGCAGACGCACAACACACGTGTATTGTCTTGAGTGTTTCGAGTACCTTCTTACACTCCCGTGTAACGATACTTATATTCTTTGCACGCAGTGTGCTCTCAGTCATAGTGTCCCACTTCGTTTGCAAATGGGAATTTTTTTATAGTCTAGATATTGCACTACAAATCAAGGAGTTGTTTTTAGGTAAAAAAACTGCTCAAGCGCCGTCCAGCGGCTTCCTACAACGTAGACATTACACAGTACTTTACAGAAGCTTGCCTTTAACTAACGATCTATCTGTGAAATGGAACACAGATGGCGTTCCTTTGTTTGAATCTTCAGGGGAGCGCATGCGGCCTTTCTTGCTGCAAGTTAGTCAGTTACAATATGAAGATAGGCTTCAGAATCTAATTCTTTCTGGTTTGTGGTTTGGAACACGAAAACCGAACATGAATACATTTTTGAAGCCATTCACGAAAAGAACACCCTTTCTTCAGAAGGCATTACCTGGAAAAATGAGAATGGTGTTACTAACACGTGTCGCGTCTTTCCTGACGCATGCAGTGGCGACAGCGTTGCACGTTGCTCGTTAATGAGCATGCGGCAGTTCAATGGATCGTATAGTTACCGTGAGCGCATTGAGCACAGTGGTGAAGTGGTGCAAAAAGGGCGAGGTCACGCTAGGGTACACCCGTATCAAGATCATGTGGCAAAGCTCAGGACGCAGGATAGCATTGTTAAGCATGCTGCAGATGCAGAGAGGACAGGGCAGCCTCGTCGAGGCATAAAAGAGGCTAGTATTCTTTTTTTTTTTCTAGCATACTTCAGCATTCCAAGTTTTTTGTCGTGGATTACATGCATGCTTTGTGCAACGGCTTCGTTAGAACCACAACATCTAAGTGGACAAGTCACAAAACACGCTCCGAATACTCTCTTCGTTGTAATATACCCCAAATAAAAGGCAGGCTGGGGCAGATCACTCCAATCTAGAAAATCAGTAGACTGCCGCGACTATTGTCAGAATTCAAATTTTGGAAAGCATCGGAATGGAGAGATTGGCTCTTGTTTTATTCTCCGGTTGTTTTAGAGAGTTCCTGCCCCGAAAATGTTATAAGAATTGTATACAGTTTGTTAAAATATTGCATTTTTGCTTGCAATATTCGGTTCTAATGGACAAAGTAGAACATGTGAAAAACAAATGGTGGCACTCTTGTCTGAATAACAAAAATTGTACGGAAAGCACTACATGTCATACAATGCACATTTTCTTTTACACATGGTGGATAATGTACAGCAGTGGGGACCCCTGTGGGGCTTCTCGGCTTTCCCTTTCGAATCAATGAATGGTAGACTGGAGCGATTTGTGAATGGAACGCGGTATGCACATTCACAAAGTGCTGAGAAATTCTGCATCCTTCAAAGCCTTCCGCAAGTTTTGCCTGTGATACAATCAAAACATGACGATGTCAGTGTTTTTGTGTGTTTTTTGATTAAGGGCTATAATTTAAGAGAACTCCTCCCAGAATGGCACGGTAGTGCTCTACGGAAAAGGGAATGTCGATGTAGGAGGAACAAAGTACAAGAAAGCCACTATTGGCCCTTTCGCGTACTGCGTAATTTCCGTAGACAAATCGCGAAGGAAGAACTCATATTCTGGCTAATGGAAGTACATACGGGCGGGAAGTAGAGATTGTTGCTCTCAATGATGTGCATTTGCGTAGCAACAATGATGTACTGTTCAAAATAAAAAAAAATTCGCGTACTAGGCCTCTCTTTAGAGTGTATTTGGGTGCAATTCACTTCAGTGCATGAGTGTTGGAGAAACGAATGAACATTCTCTTGTCCGTGGATTAGACGTGAAGAAGTGCATGGAGCAGTGCTCTGCTCAGAAGACCATTTTTTCAGCAGTTGATGAGGCTTATGTTTTTGAATTCAATTAAACACGCTTGAATGAGCGTCATTTGGTAGAACTTGCCAGATAATCGAACTTTTGTGGCCCGTTGGTACTCGCCTGCTGAAAAGATATACGTGGGTAATTTCTCAGTAAAATAGACATTGGTTTCATGTTAGTAGCAGGCATACTCCCAAATGCCTGTTTAAACAGTATAGAAAACAGCATTACTTTCCACAATAACAATGAGCACTGTTATATACAGCCTTTGATTTACTACGTGCCCTCGACATATTGCGAAAATGTATGCATGCGACTATTTCCTGATATTTCTAAATTCATTACATTTTCTCGTCCAAGAAATCTGGAGATCAACTTTCTTTTGAATGCAGCTTGCATGGTTCATATTGCGAAAGTGGATGTATATATTGCAGTTCCTCACAAGCGCTCCTTGCTGAAAAAAAAATATTCATAGCATATGTGCAAAATACTTCTTCACTGAATGTTTCATTTAAGATGTCCGAGTTACAGCTGCTGATATCTTCTGAGTGCAAGGTGTGAAACGTCTTAAGCTGTGTATCTTACGTTGAACATTTAGAATGTAATTAGGGTGTGCTCTTAATTTTCGAAGAATATATGACAATTTTCTTTGATTTGTTTCTTGTTCTGTACAGTTTCATGTCTGTATATGCTGTAACATCTCTCCATGCCAGCGTGACATGCAGTGTCGAAAAAAATGAAGTAATAAGTGTATTTTATTCTGCGCGTTGATGGAATTTTCAATTTTTCTTTATTTTCAATTGTATGAATGTTTGACTGCTTGTTTTTCTTTTCGCGCTTTTTACGTTCTGGGAACAGCGAACTCCATTCACACAAATTGATTTTTAGCAAAATGGTTTTCGACCGTTTATTTATTTCACGTAACCTGTTGCATAGTTTTCAATTGGTTCCTAGTTTCCCGCGCTGACAGCTTATGAGAGTATATATCAGCTGTCTTGGAAAGCATTGGTCAGAAATCCTTTTCTGTGAAAAATCAGCGCATTCTGCAAAAAATTGGAATGCACAACGAAATAGGGCGAATGCATATGCATTCACCCATTGGTGGACAGCAGTGGCAGAACACTGAATAACATAAAACCGTGCACCAGGGTGATTTAAATATCTTTCAGAATAGGTATCAGCTCTTATGGTGTGCAGCTTTGGACCTGAAAGTTCCTCTAGGTAAGAACTTAATAACCGTGCCAAGGTGTTTGCGATCTTCTGAGGGCCTTAATTTTGCTCCTGAAAGAGATGTACCATTTTTCTTGATTGCGGATGTCATATTTAAGTGAATTCTGTTGTAATTGTTCGTGATATTTGTCATTAAGTTGTTGGAATCTTTTTGAGAGACAAGCAGACACGCAAAAATGTTCGCAATTGTAAAGGTTTCTGTTTATGTTACCCACTGAAAAGATTCCACGGTGTATGTGAATTTTATGACACGTATTAATTTTTGGCGGGCATTGAAACGTATTATTATTGGCACTTGTTATAAGAATTTTTTTTCACATTGCTTGTATAGCTGTTTCGTGCTGAACACCTCATTATTTATTCGTGCATAATTAATGAGGACGTCCACTTGTTTACACTAGATCATGTTTATTTGGGCATGCTGAACCGCTTGAGTTATTGTGCGATATATATGTTTCTCGCACAGTAGCGTTTACGTCAAACTTATACTTAAAATAAGATTAATTTTTGGGAAAACTTGTTGCATAATGCTTTTTCACGTAATATGTTTTCGGCATGCGGGCAGCTAGTAGCATGCCTTCATTGTTTGCACGCTAATCAGTGGGATCTGTACAGCCAATGAATTCACTAAATTTCGTTTCTCACTTCTTTATAGTATATATATTGGACATTTTAGCTGACCGATGTTTTACAGTCCGCTCCACTTAACCTGAGCCGCTCAGCATAATTAAGCGGAACGGAAGTGCAGCGAGCAAGAAGCCGCTCTGCTGGTCCGGCTATAGTTGTAGAACACTAGTGCGGCTAAGCGGAGTAGTTTGGATTTGAACCCGCCTTCACCATTCCAGAGCAGCCGTGGCGGTTCAGTTATGGTACTTGGCTGCTGACTAAAAAATTGAGGCTCCAATCCACGTTGTGAAGGTGGTTGACAGCGAAGCTCGAGTCTTAAGAGTATTCTGAATTGTTTTCAATGACCCCTGCGTCTGCACTCAGCAATAAAGATTGCTTACTATGCAAGCTGTTTTGTACTGAAGAGCACAAAAGGAGGACGCAGACGAAACGCTGCATGAAGCAACGCAACAATGCATTGTTTCCTCGCTGGTCATTTAGAATAGAAAAAAACTTGCCCAGCAAAAAAAATATTGTCGTCATTCACTTTTTATTCTATATGCTAATTGCCCCACGCACTGGAGACTTCATCAATGATCCGCTCCCACACGTAGCTTTTGTGGAGTGGAATAATTTAAAGGAGTATAGACACCTAATTTTGATGGAATGTTTAGTTCTCTATAGTGATGCGGAAGACACTACTACACATAAATCAACCCCTAATATTCGCCTCCGACCGTTAAATAACTTAAAATCGAATTTTTTCTGAAATGTTGTTTCGGTTTCGAATTCACCAGCCGAGCGATGACGGACATCAGAGACTTCCGTTGTGTCGCGTGAGGCATGGAAAAACGTCCATATAGCCGCTGCTTCATCGTTTTAATTTACTGCAGTGCTGAAAACAGCCTTCCTCAAGAGAGGGAATTGACAACGAATGTGGAAGCAGAGATTGTATTGCAGTTTGCTTTATGTCGCACGTGACCAAGCTGTAAGCACACGCTGACGTCAAAGTCCTGATTCGGCTGGTCAAACGGAAACCGAAACAGCACCAGAAGATGAAGTCGAGTGTTGGACGAAAACTCGTCTGGTCGGGGACGATCATAATAAAACTTAAAAGGAGGACGTTAACCAGCATGCGCTGGTTAACGTCAAAGACGTTCTCGCCAAAGAAAAGTACCTTGGCGTTGTTTACAGCGTCCCCTGCTCTGATTGTGACAGCGTCTACATCGGCGAGACTGGTGATTTTAATAGACGCCTAAAAGAAGATTGTAATGACGTTAAAAACAAAAAAGTGAACTCTAATGCTATCGCCGAACACTCCGTATCAACTGGCCACGATATTAACGGGGGTAGGGCACATGTGCTGAAAACTGAAAAGAATCTGTACCGTCGCCTTCACCTCGAATCATTATTCATTCAAACGACTAATCGCACCCTCAATCGCAACACTGGAAATCTAACTCCTGTATACGCACGCTCCCTGCGCCCTCTTTTCAAACGTATTTACTCCTGATGCACTTTCTAATCCTTCTCATTGTGAACAAGGCTCCCGTACGGGAGCCGAAACGTTTTTTTTTTTACTTTTGGTCGGCGTCCTCCTTTTAAGTTTTATTATGATCGTCCCCGACCAGACGAGTTTTCGTCCAACTCTCGACTTCATCAACCTTCGCCGGGCGTACGGCCAACCCATCGTCACAAGCATCCGTCAGTACGTGTCCCTGGTCACCCGTGTCGCATCGTTCAAAGGCCATCTTCAATTCAACCTGACGTGCAAGTCTTTAGCACTTATTCCACGATCGCTTCGTTTGATTCGTCCCGTCTGCACACCCTTTGGGCTGAGCGTTATTGCGAAGGCTGAACGTTCGCTTCTCCAAGCCAGGATACTTGAATGCAAAGAAAAGCTTAGAGCAATGGAAAATGAAGCCTTTTTCGCCCGCCGCCGCCTGGAATCCCGCTATCCGAAGGAATTTCCTAGCATTCAGCTGCATGCCAATCATAAAGCAACCATGGTGTCTCGGTCCGCTGACCGTGCACACAATAACAAGTTACGTTAACTCCTTCCGCTCCCTTCAACTACAGAGAAAGCTGCACCTTCAACGGTTGTCCATAACCTTCCTTCTTATAAACACAACAGCGCCGAGCTTTCTGTTTTAAACCTGGGCCTAAATTTCAACACTGGACCTGCCCTGGATGCCAAAAAACTTGTGTGTGCCGTGGAAAACGCGGTTAACCAGGTTGAAACTTCGCGCCGAGATGAAGCAAGGACTCGTGCTGTCAGCGTCCTCTCCAGGTACCACCCGCAGCATCACACGTCCCCACTGACCACTGAACCGCGTGAAGCTGTGAGGAGCCTTCGCAAGAACATGGATCTTGTTATACTTCCAGCAGACAAAGGAAACACGACAGTTCTTCTGGACCGCAATGACTACATAAGCAGAATGCAAAGCCTACTGCAAGATGACGCCACCTACTCCCGTCTCGACAAGGACCCGACCGCAAAGGTGCAGCGCGCTTTACAAAGACTTCTTTCTGACGTGTTCAAATTCGTTCCTCCTTCCCACAAAGCACTTTACTTCAAACTGTTGTGCACGAATGGTTCCGCCCCCGCTCTTTACGGGCTTCCAAAGGTGCACAAACCTGGTATGCCGATGCGGCCCATCGTAGACTACAGTCGTTCTCCTCTTCACAGTTTATCCAGCTACCTTCACCGGATCCTCAGGCCACTTGTCGGTCTCGGCTCAACACACGTACGCAACTCGACTGACTTCATCAAGAAGGTAAGCGACGTATCACCGGACGATGACGAGTACATGGTTTCGTTTGACGTCAAGTCGCTTTTCACATGCGTTCCCGTTGACCTCGCCGTACAAGTGTGTTCTGCTGCCCTTGAAGCTGACAATTGTTTACCACAAAGGACCCCCATTGACATTCCAGATCTCCGCAGGCTCTTACAGTTCTGCCTGGACAACACTTATTTCGTCTTCCAAGGCTCTTTTTACCGACAACTTCAGGGCACACCAATGGGCGCCTCTATCTCAGTGACTGTCGCGAATCTGACTATGGAATTTGTTGAGCGCCGTGCCCTTGAAACATCCCCATCACCGCCAAGAATCTTTCTTAGATATGTAGATGACTGCTTCTGCCTCATTCGGAAAGATGATTTGCTGGCCTTTTCGTCCCATTTAAATTCCATTGAAGAAGCGATTGATTTCACCGTCGAAGAAGAAATTAATGGCGCGTTGCCCTTCCTGGACGTATTGGTAAAACGAAACAGTGGAAAGCTATCATTCAGCGTCTACAGGAAACCCACCCACACCGGAAGATACCTTAACTTCAAATCTGTGCACCCGGCTAATCAAAAGAAATCTGTTGCCACAACCTTGTTCAAACGCGCAGAACGCATATGCAGTTTTCCTGAAGATCGGGCAGTCGACTTTGGTACTGTACGGCAAGAACTCGCGCGAAACGAGTACCCAGCTGCTTTTGTGGCATCCGCTGAAAAGCAGTTATCTTGCCCGACACGTGAAACTCCCGTGTTGTCCCCTCTGAAACGTGCCGCTGTTCCCTACACACCTGGAATAAGCGAAGCCTTGGCGCGTATTCTGCGCACATTCCAAGTTCACGTTGCCCATGTCCCCACAAGGAAACTTCGGCATGCGCTGGTTAACGTCAAAGACGTTCTCCCCAAAGAAAAGTACCCTGGCGTTGTTTACAGCGTCCCCTGCTCTGATTGTGACAGCGTCTACATCGGCGAGACTGGTGATTTTAATAGACGCCTAAAAGAACATTGTAATGACGTTAAAAACAAAAAAGTGAACTCTAATGCTATCGCCGAACACTCCGTATCAACTGGCCACGATATTGACTGGGGTAGGGCACACGTGCTGGCAACTGAAAAGAATCTGTACCGTCGCCTTCACCTCGAATCATTATTCATTCAAACGACTAATCGCACCCTCAATCGCAACACTGGAAATCTAACTCCTGTATACGCACGCTCCCTGCGCCCTCTTTTCAAACGTATTTAATCCTGATGCACTTTCTAATCCTTCTCATTGTGAACAAGGCTCCCGTACGGGAGCCGAAACGTCATTTTGTTGTTTTTTGTTTTTTACTTTTGGTCGGCGTCCTCCTTTTAAGTTTTATTAGCACCAGAAGAAATGCGATTATAAATTATTTGCCGGGCATAGGAGAGCACCAGGTGGCAATCCATAGATAATAATAATTAGGCATCATTGAAAAAAAGAAAATACGTATCCAAAAGTTATGTGCCTATACTCCTTGAAAATGTTCTGGCGTTCAGGGAAAGTTTAACCCAATGGTTCGTCAGCATCCATTTGATTCAATGACCACAACCGATCACATCGTTCGCTTTGAGAACACAGTTCGGGAAGCGTTCATCCACAACCAGCACTGTATCGGGGTCTTCTTCGACATGGAGAAGGCTTACGATACCACGTGGAGGTTCGGTATCCTCCGTGACCTAGCGGACCTAGGTATCCGCGGCAGGATGCTGAGCTGTTTGAATGACTACCTAACCAACCGCACGTTCCGAGTCCGCCTAGGTGCAACCTTCTCCAACACTTTTACACAAGAAACTGGCATACCCCAGGGGTGCATCCTCAGCACGACCTTATTCATCATCAAAATGAACTCAATAGGAAAAGTAATCCCAAAATCCATAATGTACTCTGTTTACGTAGACGACCTCCAAATAGCATGCACGTCATCCAGCATGCCCACCTGTGAGCGACAGATACAAATAGCAATAAATAAACTGGCTACCTGGGCAGATAGAAACGGATTTAGATTTTCCCCTCAGAAAACAGTAGCGGTTCTGTTCTCTTTGAGACGAGGCCTACAGGCCAACCCCACAATATATCTAAACCAAACCCAATTACCTGTCAAACAAGAGCATAAATTTCTAGGGATAACTTTCGATAAAAAGCTCACTTTCTTGCCACATATAAACACCTTAAAGAAAAAAGCTTCCCAAGCCCTCAATGTGCTAAAACTACTGTCAAGAAAACGCTGGGGATCTGATAGGGCATGCCTATTACATATATATCGTTCTCTGGTTCGCTCTAAGTTAGACTATGGGTGCATAGTATATGGCTCAGCAAGACCGTCCTACATAAAACGACTAGATCCTATCCACAATCTTGGTTTAAGGTTGTCTTCTGGTGCTTACAGAACTTCACCAATAGCAAGTCTGTATGTGGAAACGAATGAACCTTCCTTAGAAGATCGAAGAACTGCACTAACTTGTACATACATCCTCAAAATCCTTTCTCACCCCAAACATCTTTGTTACTCAATCGTCACGAAATGCCCATCCAGAATACTCTTCAACAACAAGCCTCACGCAATTAAGCCGTTGCTCTTGCGCTTCGAAGAAAAATGCCAAGCACTAAACATACTAAATGAAATTAAAAATATTGCCCCAAGATGCGAAGCGCTACCACCGTGGTACACTCTTCCCACAGTGTGTGACGTCACACTAACACGCCTCAGGAAAACTTGTACACCACACGACCAGATAATACAAGAATATCTAGCACTACAAGAAAAATACAGAAATTACACTCCATTTTATACTGACGGGTCAAAAACTCATGCTCATGTAGGAAGCGCAGTAATACAAGGAAAAAATGAAAATGCAGTACGACTTCCCTCATGCGCTACAGTTTTCACCGCGGAGTGTTATGCTATTAGTGTTGCGGTGCAGAAAATAACAAATGAAAACATCAAAAACAGCATCATCTATACAGATTCACTGAGCGTCCTTACAGCATTAAACTCTAAAAATGCCACGGAGCCACTGATTGGAAGCATCATACAAAATATAGTAAAGGTCACAACACAAAAACATGTTATAAAATTGTGCTGGGTTCCCAGTCACGTTGGCATTCAGGACAATGAGAGAGCCGACATGTGTGCTGCACAAACCAGAACCATGGAAATAAAACATGTGAATTTGCCTCCTAGGGATTACATGAAGTTAGTGCATAGCAGACTAAGAGACAAGTGGCAAGCTTCTTGGGAAAATGAAGGGCACAACAAGCTGCATACCATAAAGCCCATTATAAAAGAATGGAAATCATGCCACCATAAAGAGCGTTTTATCGAAGTAATTTTATGTCGTTTACGCATAGGTCACACACACATCACCCATAACTTCTTATTAACAAAAAAAGACAAACCTGTGTGTGAAATGTGTGGTGAAGAGCTCACAGTAAATCACATTTTAATTTCTTGTTCGCATCTCGAAGAACTTAGACAAAGTTTTTACGGTATTTTACAATGAACACATTCCATTTCATCCCGCATTGCTTTTAGGCGAGCAAACACTCGTCGAATTTTCACTTGTTTGTAAGTTTCTAAAGAAAGCCAGAGTTTTGAATCTATTATAATGTAACCTCTGTACACTTGACATAGCATCATCTAGCCTTGTGTTTGGCGCATGATAGCCACAGTTGCTTATGCGCCATAAAACCCCATACAACAACAACAAAATTTGATTCAATGAAAGACGTGGACGTCTTTTGACTCTTGTAAATTTATTATAAATTAACGTTGCTCATTCTTCAGTAAAATTCATGGTGTGTAGACCGTTTTTTTTTTCGTTTGGATGTCTTCTGTATATAACGGACTTCATGATTTACATAGGGAGCTTTTAAATCTAGAAGTCGTAATTCCTAACGACTATGCATGTGTATTGAGTGTTTACTCGTCCCTCAATATCCTTAATTCTGTACATTAAGGTGCATAACAGAAGAATGGTCAAGCACGGGATCGCAAAAACATGCATAATTACAAGCCGCCTTGCCGATCGTTAAGTGTGGCTCTAACCAAAACCCGCCTCCACGAATAAGATGCTAAGCGTGGCAGGATACCTATTTTTTTTAAGCGTAGCGTATGTCCACAAGCTTGCTTGCCAAATGCAGGATCTAAAGAACAAGCCCACCAATGTTGACCAAACAGTTAGGAAGAAAACAGCGTTCATCTAGTACGTGCATTAAGTCCACGAAACGTAAATAAGGCTGTGTGCAATTTCGTTTTGGTCAGGTATAAACTATAGGTGGAGCTGAGCAAACGAGTGAACGAAGAAGAAAAAGTAGTAAGGTTTTAACGTTCAGGTATAAGCCGAGTATACGTGCGGAACCACATGTTGAGGGCTCTCGTGATATGGCCAGCAAAACAAGAATCTATTCGCGCGCCCTCGTGGGTTCAGCACCAAGTCGAGGCAATATTCAATATTTATTTATATTCATTTCATTTCTGCATGGGCCAGGTCGGTCACCGTCAAAGTCAAGCTTCACACAATCTCACTGTCGGAAAAGCTCCAGAAGTTTGGTGTAGCGTTGGTGTATGAAATAAAACTTCGACATCACGCAGCCACTTTTTTATCGGCGAGACGGAACGCGTCTTCAGCGACGCAATCACTCAGCTTGAAAAAGGTATACAGAATAAAATCATGCCGAAACCATCTAGCAGCCATACTCTGTGCTGAGTGCGAAAACGGTGAAGATATTTTTAATCGGAACGCAATTTTCGAATCGAACCACAATCATTCATGTGTATAAAAACGAGATATAGAGGCTCATTTCCTATTCTATATCAACTAAAGAAATGACATGTGCATCAGCAGCCCGTCGATAGCTCTTACAAAAGGGATATGCATTTGTTATTCAATTATGTTGAATAATTCCTTCCAGGCGCGCGGCTGTGGTTTTCTCTGTTATGTTATTTGAGGAATTCGTATTGAAGGAACTTCTGTCGGGGAACTACATCAACATATTTGAGTAGCTTGTGCCGGCTGAATTCCTCTAGTGAAGCTTCTTCGCAAATGATTGAAGAATTCGTATGGAATGAAATTCTGGAGTGAAACAACATCAATAATTTCGATGAGTGTGTTGTGTTGGGTTTTATGGCACATAGGCAGCTAAGGCCATCATGCGCCAACCACAAGGTAAAGAATTGCTTTTCTACAGAATGTTTTGGAGTATGAAAAAGAGGCGATGGTGCAGATGACTTAAAAAGATTGTACTGCCTAGTAATAAAAGAAGGGAATAAATTTGGAAATGGCTAATGGTAAAAGCCTTAAAGAAGGTCAGGCAGCCTTAGCGGCTTTCCTTGGCTAGCAAGGATCCTGAGGCTCCCAACCAATCAAATAAACAGCCTCAGCCTACTTCTCAATGAGAAAATGGCTGAGGTGTATCATGTATAAAAGCGATCCAGTGGTTAAAAAATTACAGCTTTTCAAGCACGCCTGCTGCTTTTAAAAAGCTAAAAATGGAAGGTATGTTAACAATGGCATTATCAGCTAAAAGCAATGTAGGGTGGAAAGGAATGCATCTATGATAAAATTGAGTGAAGTACTTTTTTTCTTAGTTTTTCTAGTTTCATACACGAGAATAAAATGTGGTCAACCGTAAGTTCATCTCCGCATTCTTCGCAAACAGGTTTATCTTGTTTTGTTAGCAGGAAGTTGTGCGTAAGGTGCGTGTGGCCTATTCTGAAACAGCATAAAATCACTTCTTTAAAACGTTCTTGGTGCACACATGACTTAAATTCACCTAGAATCGGC
This sequence comes from Amblyomma americanum, assembly GCA_030143305.2. Lineage (NCBI taxonomy): Eukaryota > Metazoa > Arthropoda > Arachnida > Ixodida > Ixodidae > Amblyomma > Amblyomma americanum. The sequence continues at coordinate 104,261 of JARKHS020023444.1, read as the reverse complement.
TTTACTAAGTGTAGTTTATTATTCAATTCGCTATTCCAAGCCGATTGCCATTTTTTCCTTAACTTCCGTTGTACTGATTTCATGCAGTCATACAAGGGTATATTTACTTTTTTTATTTCCTTGCCACGAGCTTGAGCAGCACAGAAATCTGCTCGCTCATTGCCTTTTATGCCGACATGACTCGGGACCCAGCAGAGTTTAATGTTTTGTCTTCTAGCTGTGGCTGTTACTATGTTGTGTATAATGTCACCAAGTATAGGAGTGATTGCGTTTCTTGAGTGGAGGGCTGTAAGTATACTTAAAGAGTCTGTGTAAATAATAGCGTTCTTGAGGTTCTCACCCAGTATTTTTTCTACGGTCACATATACTGCGTAACATTCTGCAGTGAAGATGGACGCGCACTGTGGAAGTCGTATTGTTGTCTCCGAATTCCCTCGCACCACTGCACTTCCTACATAAGTATCCGTTTTCGAACCGTCAGTATAAAAAGCTGCGAAACCATTGTATTTTTCCTCAAGTGCCAGAAATTCTTGTACTATCTGGTGTTGTGGAGTGTTGCTTTTTGCGGAACTGTGTGAGAGTGAAATCGCACAATCTAGGAAAATCGTACCATGGAGGCAGTGGACCTCGTCTTTGCGCACTGCTGGGTAATGTGTTCAGTACGCCGAGATTCTGGCAGATCTCTTCAAAGCGTAAGAGCAGTGGCCTGGTGGTTCGCGGTTTGTTGTTAAAGATTGTTCTGGATGGACACTTTGTAACTATTTTATAACAGATGTGTTTTGGAAGAGAACAGATTTTTAGGACGTATGAGCATGTAAGCATGCTTGTTCTATCTGTAAGTGATGGTTCGTTTGTTTCGACATAAAGACTGTTTATGGGCGACGTCCTGTAAGCGCCAGTGGAAAAACGCAACCCCAAATTATGCACTGGATCTAGTCGTTTCAAGTAGGATGGCCTTGCAGAACCATACACCAGGCAACGATAGTCTAAGCAGGACCGTACCACAGAGCGATAGATGTGTAGAAGGCTTGCCCTGTCAGAACCCCAGTGTTTGTGTGAAAGCACTTTGAGTATATTCAGCGATCGAGAAGCTTTCTTTTTCAACGTATTTATGTGAGGTAGAAAAGTTAGTTTTCGGTTAAATGTTATGCCTAAGAATTTGTGTTCAGTTTTTAAAGGTAACTGGGTTTCGTTTAGGTGTAATGCGGGATCTGTCTGTAGACCCCGTTTCAGTGAAAAAAGTAAGGCCACTGTTTTTTGTGGAGAGAACTGGAAACCATTCCTGTCTGCCCATGTTGCCAGTTTATTTATTGTTAGCTGTATTTGCCTTTCGCAAGTGGATATGTTTCAGGATGTACATGCTATCTGAAGATCGTCAACATAGACAGAATACATAATGGCCCTTGGAATTATTTTCCTAATAGAATTCATTTTTACGACAAAGAGTTGTACTTAAAATACATCCTTGGGGTACCCCATTTTCCTGAATAAAATTCTTTGAAAGGGTCGAGCCTAGGCGCACATGGAATGAGCGATTGGATAAAAAGTCTTTTATGCAATTTAACATCCTGCCGCGGACGCTAAGCTCGGCAAGGTCTTGCAGAATCCCAAACCTCCAGGTTGTGTCGTATGCCTTTTATAAGTCAAAAAAGACTGCAAGACAGTGTTGTCTGTGTATAAATGCATCTCTGACAGTATTTTCAAGGCGGACTAGGTGATCTGTGGTGCAGTATCCTTTTTTAAAACCACATTTATGGCTGTCGAGAAGTTCACGGGATTGAAGGAAAAAAGTTAATCTTATGTTTAGGACACTTTCAAAGGACTTGGCGAGGCAACTGGTAAGGGCTATGGGTCTATAACTGTTCGGAGAGGTTGGTGGCTTCCCGGGTTTAAGAAACGGCACAATAATAGCTTCTTTCCAAGCTTTGGGTATTTTTCCTGATACCCAAACTTTCTTAAAAAACTCTAGAAGTGCCTCTACGGCAGGTTCAGAAAGATGGGCTAGCATTTGGTAAAGTGTTTGGTCTGGGCCGGGGACAGTATGTTTACCGGCATAAAGTACTGTTTGGATTGCTTGTATTGTAATTAAGCTATTGTACGGTTCATTTGTACCGCAACCTGTCGGCAGTCTTTGTTTCTCTGCTGTCTTTTTGTATTTTAAAAATGAATCGCTGTAGTGGGGTGAGCTGGAAACTTCGGAAAAATATTCGCCTAAAATATCTGGCTGTTGTTCTAGACTAGTCTGTACACCGGGAGCGGTAAGAAGGGGGACTGTGAACGGAGAGTAGTTGCCTTTTAGCTTTCTGACCTTCTCCCACATTTGTTTTGATGTGGTTGAGTTGTTTATCGACGACACGTAATTTTTCCAAGAAGAGTTTTCGGCACTACGACGGATATAACGAGCTTTTGCACTCGCTTTTTTAAATTTTATAAAATTCTCCTGTGTAGAGTATCTGCGAAAAATGCCCCAGGCTTTGGTTTGTTTGTTTTTTGCTTCTTTACATTCTTTTGTGTACCAGTACTTGTGATTTTGTTTTACTATTCCAGAGGATTGAGGAAATAGCTTGGCGTGCAGCGGCAATAATACAGTTTGTGAGAAATTCGTTTAGTTCGTCTACACTCACGTCGTCAGAAACTATTCTATCTAGGCTGGCTTTTTCACGGAACAGTGCCCAGTCGGCTAAGTGCAGTTTCCATTGTTGTGGTTTAGTTGGGATTACTTCGGGTGAATGTGCTATGCTAATTCGTATGGGTAGATGATCACTTCCATATGGGTTATCTAAGACATCCCAATTAAAATCTGTAAAAATCGAGGACGAACTAAAAGACAAATCTATGCAACTGAATTTTCCTGAGCTAGGGGAACAATAGGTTTGTTTGCCAGTGTTCAGGAGGCAAAGGTTATTGGAGAGTATAAAATCCTCAATCAGTTCGCCTCTAGTGTCGGTTTTGTTACTGCCCCAAAAACTGGAGTGGGCGTTAAAATCTCCGACCATCAAAAACTGTTCTGGTAGTTGCACTAAAAGGCCTTGTAAGTCTTGAAGTGTTATTTTAAGATGTGGATCTATATAAACGCAGCACACTGTGAGTGTTTTAAATGTGTGCAGGATGGCCGCCGCAGCTTCTAATTTGGTTTTAAGCTTGTGTTCTCGGGCTGCGATTGCACTGTTATCAATGATGGCTACGCCACCCGAAAGCCGGCTCGCCTGCTCTTGGTCACGGCGGAAGACCTTATAGTGTTTTAGAATATTTTCGTGATTAGAGCCTAAATTTGTCTCCTGTAAACACAAGGCGACAGGTGAGTATGTGGCTAATAAGTCTTTTATGTCGCTTAGGTTATGTAAGAGTCCCCTACAGTTCCAGTGTATAAAAGCCATCTTGTATTATGTGGGTACTGAAAGGAACTAGGTTGGGTTTTTAGGCGCCCTTATTCGGGGCTTTTCTTTTTTTCGGTCTATGGAGCCCCGCCGCCCTTCCGACGTCGACGCCATAGGACTACTTTGACTTGTGTCCATCGTGTCCATCGCATCCTCCGACACGCTGGACGAACGTGCGAGCCGCACGTTTGTTTTCATGTTCGGCCTCTCCGTGTGGGGAGGGACCTTGGGGCCCGCGGACCTGGAGGCCCGCGCGTCCTGTTTTGTGGGTGGTGGCGCAGCGCCAGCTGCTGCCACTTTGGGCACGGGTGGCCCCGCTACAGGCTCACTGCGTGTGGCCTGAGTGGGAGCCGAAAGCGGCTGTGGTGCTGTGGCCCTTTGCACCACATCTGAGAAAGTAGGTTTGTGTATCGAAGCTACCTTCTTCCGCGCTTCCCTAAATGTTGTTGTCTTTGACTTTGATTGTGACAATCTCCTTTTCTTGTTTCCAAACTGGACATGCGCGTGAGTATGCAGGATGGCTGCCCTCACAATTTACACATAGGTGTGGTTGAACTGCACAGTTTTCAGAATGGTGTTCATGGGAAGAGCATTTAGCACATGTGAGTTGGCCCCGGCAACTCTGAGAGCTGTGGCCGTAACGTTGGCATTTGAAGCAGAGTCGTGGGTTTGGTATGTACTGTCTTAGTTGGAGCTTTATGTAGCCTATTTCTACGGAGTCGGGGAGGATACTAGATGCAAATGGCAGGACAATGTGCTTTGTGGGGATTTCTTTATTATCTCGTCTCATTTTTATCCTGTACACGTTGGTCACGTTTTGCTCCTTCAAACCTTCCAGAAGTTCTTCATCAGGTACATATTTGAGGTCATCATCTGAGATAACTCCCCGAACACTATTCAAAGATCGGTGTGTGCTGATTGTGACCGGTATATCTCCAAATGACTTCACTTCTGACAATTTCTCTTGTTGGTGGTTGTATAAAACTTCTAAAAGGAGGTCCCCGTTTGCTAGTTTTTTGATATTGTACCCTTCTCCTATGGCACTTGTTAAAGTCCTGGTAACAATAAATGGTGACACTTGTCTAGCAGTCTGTTCCTCGTGTTCGCTGTGAACAACGTGGAATCGAGGGAAGCTTGTAGCGTTTTTTTTTGAAGAATTTATATGTCTCGGTGCGCCCTCTTTTTCGAGGGAGATCGGGATGAAAAAAAATGAGAAGCCATGGAATGTGTTCTTTGTTCGCCAATGGTGGCAGCCACCCACCATGGAGCCCTACATGGGGACGGGACAGGTGCCTTTAAAAAGCCCTGTCCACGCCAGCTGTACACCATCACTATAACCAAATATGGCGTAACAAAGGTTTGTCAGCCACACAAGGTTAACCCTCGCCGCCAGGAAAAAGGAAAAAACCAAGAAGTGAGTAGGAGACAGGAGAGCTGTGAGAAAGGGGTAGGAAAGTGAAAGATGAAGTGGAGAATAGGAAAAGGCGACTGCCGATTTCCCCCGGTCGGGTCAGGCCGAAGGTGCCGTCTACCGGAAGCTGGGGCCAAAGTGGTGTGCTGCCTCCGCCGAGGGGCCTTAAAGGTCCAAACGCTCGGCATCGGCTCAACCACCAGGATCCCCTTTTCCCCGGACACGGCGATGCCACGCACGGCGAAACGTGGGTGCTCGGGTCCGTGGTGATGCACTGCCCTTACAAAAAAAAATATGGAATTTCTGCAGAATCTTTATTGCTCATTCGCATCACACAAAACATACTTTCTGTGGTGTTCATGTTGATGTTTGTGTGGAGGCTTTGTCGAAACCTTCCAGAAAATTTGCCGCCGATTGTCTGATGTGCACGTGCTGACTAAATGTCTGATGAGGATATGATGCATCCTCTGAGGAGTTTCTGGTGAAGACTTGTGATGATTTTTTGTGGAATGTTTCCAGAAAATTTGCCGCCGATTGTCTGATGTACACGTGCTGACTAATTGTCTGATGAGGATATGATGCATCCTCTGAGGAGTTTCTGATGAAGACTTGTGATGATGTTTTGTTCAATTTTCCCAGAAAATTTGCCGCCGTGCTGACTAAACATCTGATGATTATATGATGAATCCACTTGAAGGATTTTTGTTAACGTTGCTTTGTGGAAAGTCTGCAGGTATTTTGAAGCCGATTTTATGATGTTGGTGTGATGACCGATTTTGTGATGTTGATGTGAGGTCCGATTTTGTGATGTGGATGTGAGGTCCGATTTCGTGATGCAGATGTGGTGTCCGATTTCGTGATGTGGATGTACTGTCTGATTTTGAGATGAGAATTTGAGGTCCGATTTTGTGATGTGAATGTGATGTCTGATTTTATGATGTGAATGTGATGTCTGATTTTATGATGTGAATGTGATGTCCGATTTCGTGATGTGAATGTGATGTCCGATTTCCTGATGTGAATGTGATGTCCGATTTCCTGATGCGGATGTGATGTCTGATTTCCTGATGCGGATGTGATGTCCGATTTCCTGATGCGGATGTGATGTCCGATTTCCTGATGTGAATGTGATGTCCGATTTCCTGACGTGGTTGTGATGTCACATTTTGTGATGTGGATGTGATGTCCGATTTCTCGATGTGGATGTGACGTCTGATTTTCTGATGTGGATGTGAGGTCCGATTTCCTGATGTGGATGTGATGTCCGATTTCCTGATGTGGATGTGATGTGTGATTTCCTGATGTGGATGTGAGTCCGATTTCCTGATGTGAATGTGCTGTGGATGTGATGTGATTTTCTGATGTGATTGTGCTGTCCGATTTCCTGACGTGGTTGTGATGTCACATTTTGTGATGTGGATGTGATGTCCGATTTCTCGATGTGGATGTGATGTCAGATTTCCTGATGTAGATGTGAGTCCGATTTCCTGATGTGAATGTGCTGTGGATGTGATGTGATTTTCTGATGTGATTGTGCTGTCCGATTTCCTGACGTGGTTGTGATGTCACATTTTGTGATGTGGATGTGATGTCCGATTTCTCGATGTGGATGTGATGTCAGATTTCCTGATGTGGATGTGATGTCGTATTTCCTGATGTGGATGTAAGCTTCGATTTTGTGGCGTGGATATGATGTCTTATTTTGCGATGTGGATGTGATATAAGCACAGTAATTTAATCAACAGTAAAGTACTCCGTGAATGCCTCCGCTTGATCACCAAAAAATAGATGAATGCCGCAGGGAATAAGTACATTGATCAGGTATGGCTTTTGGGAATTTATTTTCAAACGGTAATATACTGTCCATGATTTCATTTGATTTCTCTCGAGACCATGGAGGAAAGGCTGGACCGAATCTGCTGTCCTGACACTCCAGGAAACTTGGAGCATGTGTACCCTGAAAAAATTAAATCAAAGCCAAGCGTAGAGCAGTTGTAGCATGCACAAGCTCTGAATTCAATCTGAATGTAGTTCAAGACCACAAGCACATCTATGCAAAGAGGTAATAATAAAAAAGAGTGGAAGAAGCAAAATGTTCATTTTACATGCCATTCCAATTTCATACATTTAAGAGGAGCACAAGGAAACATAGAAACCTAACTGGTTAATGAGTGGAAGAAGCAAAATGTGCATTTCTCATGCCATTATCACCTAATCCATTTACCACAAGGAAACATACAAACGTAACTGGATATTACAAAGACAACACGAAGACTTATCTTCGTATTGCATGCGCCACAGTAGAGAGTTTTAAAGTTTCGATTATCACTAAAGCTTTTCCAAAATGCAGCAAGATATCCTGCAGGTTATAACATTTCGGGTGCTTTCTTTTAGCCGCTTAATCTTTGACTTTTGACTAAAAAAAGGCAAAATGGAGAACTTAATGTATGCAAGAAAATCTTACAATGTATCAATTACTTACATTCTTTAAATTTACTTCTTTATGAGATGAGAGTAAAATGCCCCAGTGGGGGGGTGGGGCACATTTTCGTCATTGAAGTGTAAACTCTGAGCTTGCCCTAAGACTGCTTAGCAATGCTCCGACCGCACAGGCTAAAATGATGAAATACACAGACATACCGATAATGGCACCGACTCGGTCCGGATCAAGTGCCTCTTTTTTCTCCGTGTCTTTGTTCGCATTGCTCCCCTTTCCGGTGAGCGATTTTCCACGGAGTTCTTCCACAGTGAAAACATTGCGTAGGAGATGCCGGGCAAACTTGCACGGTTGGCCTCTGCAGTGTGCTAGCAAACGGTCAATTACCGTTTTTTCTAGACATAATCCATTGCCGATTTCCACCTGCGAAATCAAGTTTGAAAAAATACCTTGATAAGCAAGATTGCGTATTTGCGAAAAACGACATGAATTGTGAACCTTTTTCCTTCAGATCGGTCGTTATTTAAGGCTATCAATAAAGGTGCTTCTTTACTCAAGGTGGGAATACAAGCAAATGTGTGCTTCCTTCTCATGAGAGGAAAAACTGGGAGCTACCAGGGAGAGCATTGAGAGAGAGCAGCCATGTTCTATGCACATGGCAACAACCCAGCGTGGGAAGTATCGGAATTCACGTTGCCAATAGCTTACTACCTGCTGGTCCCTAGTCATTGCTGAAATTCTGAAGTTATTTCATGCTATGAGGGACGTCGCAGAGGAGGTTTCCGAAATTTCAATAACATGGGATTCTTTAACGTGCACGACACCACACAGAACAGCGAGAGCTTAGGCTTATGCTCCATCGAAGCGTGGTCGGGATCGAACCCGCGTAATGCTCAGCCCGAGGACGTGGGGTCGGATTCCGGCCACGGTGGCCGCGTTTTAATGAAGGCGAAATGAAAAAATTTCCGTGTGCTACGCGATGGCAGACGTTTAAGAATCCTTTATTCGGATACAGTGAAGCTCCGACCACATTGACGAGCGCCGCACAGAATTTCTCTACGACAAAAATTTCATAGCTAATGCTCTTTTTGGTACCTAAGCAAGAAGCTAATCACAATAAACAAATTTTAACTTTAAGGTCTAAGATTTTGAGACTTTCCTTGTTCAATTAAGTAAAACATTAAAAAGTGTTTCTTTTACTGTTGTGGTTGACCAGCGGAAGAATACAGGATGCCGCGGACCATGGCCCAGTAAAAGAACTGGCGTTCCCGAGAATTCCACCACGACGTCCCTCATAGGAAACGTCACTTTGTTAGGCAAACCCCGAGGTATTATATACCGTTTAAATTTACTGGTCATTTAAGCTCCCACTGCTAGTTCGTTTGTCCACGATGATTGCAGTTCCCCAGTACACAGCATATAAAATAGGCCCCTCTAACTTCAAAGCAGTTAAAAAAATATTTCGCCCACAATTTCACTGTGACCATACAGAAGACAGATATGATAATCGCTCGCTTTACGCTAACGTACATAGGAGCAACGGATAACACTGCAGAGCGTGCATGCTCTGCGCAGGGTTCGACGCAACGCTACAAACCGCTGCAAAGCAAACACCACCCGGTCCTCACTTTTAACACTTTGCGATTCTTAAATATGGAATTATCTCAAAAGATGTTAAGATGTATATTCCAATGAACTTGGATCCACAATGCTAGAAAAAAAGTTAACCATTTACCTTTTCAACCGCAACAGTATCTGGCTCACTTCTTTGAGCCAGAATTTTTTCTAGCTTTTTGACCATTTTCTATGATTCTGCAAAAAGAGAAACAATCATAAAACAACTTTATTTTTGTGGGGGGGGGGGGGGGGTCTGATAAATCAGCCTATAAAGCCCTTCAGCATGCTACGCAAGTGAGAAAAATATAAGTTAAAACAAGAAGAATAAACAAGAAAAAGTAAATAAATGCAATGAAAAAGGTTTAAAGAGCCAACGAGCGATTCCTGACTTATGTTTCCTTTATTCCACAAGAAAGGTTTGCTTTGCTAAGAAGCTCGATTATTGTATCCTCGCTGTATTGCATCAGAAGAGGCACGCTCAAGGTGTGAAAGTCGCCAGTACAAAATACTTCATGGTTAACCAACATGCCTTAAATTTAAATCTTATAAGGAGGGCGACATGAAACGGCTAAGGAATTCGGCGGATCTCTAGCTTGTGCCTTAAATACAAAAGGTTTACTACAGTAACTAACAACGCAAAAATAACCAGAACATTTGACTCTCAGCCCAAGGAAGACCTAGTTTCCATAAAGTAGTCAACAATAGACGTTTATTGCAATTCATCAGTCCTACTGAAAATCACAGCAGCAATCATGTTGGAAAAGAATGCGCAGAATGTACCAGATCCCTACATGGTTTCCTAGGCAACTAAAAAACAACGTTCATTCGATGATGGTGCCAGAGGTCATGTACGCACTGCATGACTAGGGTGGAAAGGAAGCAAGCTTAAATATACTAGCAATCGAAATTCTACAACACCGCGGGAACCATAATCTTGGAACAGATCTGCACAGCAAGGAAGCACTAATTAATGCATGAGCCTGTGTGCACACAAGCATGAAAGATGATTATCATGCGTAGATAATAAATTGAGTGTCACTGTGCGCTAAAGTTATTCCGAGCCCTCCCGCATAATATTAAGGTTAGCTACACACAAAACTTACTGGAGAGTCACGAAGTTGCAAGTCACAGCCGAAAAGCTTACAAAGAAAAGATAATGTGAAGTGACTTACTGTTATTCTCAGTGGAGGCAAGCCTCTCTTCTAAGGCTTCAATTTTCTGTAGAAGTTCTTCTACGTGCTCGGCCGCACCACAGCCGCAGTCGGCTGATACCTGCAACGATACGATGTAGTAAGGCTTGAAGACCACTCAATAATTCAAAACAATGCTAGCAATATCTAAGCAGCCCGATATGGGGGAACGGAAGTAATGAACAAGGTGTATGATCTTTACAATCATAAGAGCTTGTAATCTTCCAACATTAGTTTTGATACCATGCAACCCCATTAAAAAGAAGAGGCAACCAGTTTTCAGGTCCTGTTTGGTTTCTTAGTGGAGTCGATAGCCCAACGTCTTAAAACAATTTCTTATAAAAGTTACATTCCAGCAGTCTCGGTTTCACCAGCCTCAGCTGTAACTTTTCAGTCACATCAGTTATGACTCTCTAAAAGGTTTTTATCAGCATTTCCTGACTCAAAGTAATTATTATTTGGGCTGGAAAATATTCTCCCGTCTGGCTAATTTTTTTTTTTACACTTAGCCCCTTGACAGTCTTTCATGGCAATAATTTCGGCGGATCGATCGTTACAAGCGCAGCGAAATTATAATTTAACCTTAATTAATAGGAATTCTGATGTCACTGCAGGGAACTGCGCGAATTTTCTAGGCTATCTTTTTGCGCCTTAGAGCTCGCTTCCATGTCAGAATAAAAGAACCAACTGAATTGTAGCCTTACGGTAAGCTTATGGTGTGCAGTTATCGACGGTAGCTTACAAGCGATGCTGGTTCACGGAAAGACGAAAGAAAAGATAACTGAATCTGGTTCATTAAAGAGCATGAAACATGATGGCACACACTTGCTTCATCCACTGCAGCTAATAATAGTGCTCTCATTAGCAAGGACTCAAATTTATGTTTTATTTTTCCGTCTATTTCCACTTAGGAAACCTTGCTCGATGACTACTGATGCAGAACTCAAAATATCGAGGGCTCAAAAACAGGACCACACCACCAAAGTGGCAGCGTGACAGAATTTCAGCGTGGAATCTCTACATGTAAACACCAAACGCCATGCAGTTTACTTGGAGTCTACTAATCCCTTGCAAGCCCAAAAACAAAAAAAAGGAGCGAAAGTGGGAAAAGGTTGACAACCGACTTGCGACTGTGAGGCCGGGCAGCACATGAGCAAAGGACGCGGACTATACTTCAGAACGCAGCCATCAATACAATAAGGGGCTGCGTTTGGATGGAATTATCAATATCTTTACTCAATTTCGGCAATATTGAGCACCATACATTGCAATCTTAATTTTTGGACTACGAAGTTTTTCTGCCGGTTGTCCGCACAATAAAGCAGCATTTCAGAGGTGTCTACACTACCGGCAAGCCGGAGATTTTCCGCGCTGAAACCCTAGATTCCGGCTCTCATCTCTAATAGTAGGCTACAGAAACCTAAGTGACACATTGTAATGAAAACTGATTTTTGGTACATTCAAGGCTGTCAAAAACGAAAGCTTTCCAGACATTCCGTGCTACACTATCGTTTAAAAATTATAATCGACAGAAACTTGACTGCTGCTTGGGTCGTGAGCGCCTGCAGGCAGCGACGTATTGTGAGACAAATAACACCGAGCAGTCATGGCGTGGAATTTCTACGCACCGAACATCGCAAAAAGTGCGGTTTATTGCTTGCGTGCTAACCGAAAAATAATATAAAGAGTAAAATGCAAAACGAGGAAGGGGGAACAACTTGCAAAATAAGTTAGCTAAATTAGCGGGCTAGAATAGAGCCTTGCACTGTATACTCTCGACATGAGGCCACTATGCTGAATGTTTTGCGGTAGTTGGTGCAGACTATTATTCAGTCTCAATTTTCGCTGCCTCCAGGCGCAATGGTAATTTAAGCTTAGCAATCCGAAGTTCTCACTAGACGCGGATAGCCGGAAGAAATAATGGTTGAACTACTCTTAAGCTGCAGTCGACCGCGGGCAAAGAGGTGGGTCAGTCTGGAACTGCTTCCGGCAACGGTGAAAACGAGCTTTGACGGCAGAATCGGTGCCACAAAAACGTGCAGGAAAGATGTGTTTATGGCATCCTGAGTAGACAATGAGAAGGTAAATTTCGGCCCGGAATTGCAGTTGGCCGCCAGCAGAACAATCTATCTTTCCTTCACGCATGCTCTTGAGTTACAAATTTTTCTTTTGTCTGTATTACATGTTAGCTCCAACTTTTGTTCGCCTTTACATCATCTGTTAACCTCATCCGCCCACCTAATTTTCTGCCGCCCCGTGCTACGCTTTTCTTCAATTGGAATCCAAGAATTTAGCAGGGATCAAGTGGACAGCTACCATAGGACCAGGTTAATTGGAGGAATATGGGAGAGGCTTTCGCCGTGGAGTGGGTATAGTCCGGCTGATGACGATGATATCTCTTATCCAAGGGATCACTCTGCTGTCGGTGTAGAGGGTTAAGCCTGGACTCCATGTGCGCGAAAGCGCGACCGACGCGACAAGACGGCACGGCGACGCTCGCTCCGTCGCTTGTGTGCAACCTCCATGCAAGCGAAGGCGGCAGGCGACGCGAGCCGCGACGTGCGCGCAGCGGACTTCGTGCTTTGCGCACTCTAGTTTAGCAACAGGCCCGTAACCTGTTCTCTCTCTTAAAATTTTTTCAGTGTGCCTCATAGTCAGGGCCAAAGGAATATTTCCTCTACGGCAGTGGTGTAGCGGCAGTGGAGATAGCCAAAGGCGTGCTTGCGGAGACGAAGTCACTTCACGGGTTCACGGGGGAGGTGTGCTTTCGTCCGGTGCCTGTGCACTCCGCCTTAGTAAAAACACTCCCATAAACTGCCACCGCAGTTTGATTGCAAACTATAATTTACCAGTCAGAATGCGCGCCGCGAGTTTTTCTACACAGTTGGAGCGCAGCGGCAACGTGGATCGAACGCCGGTACCCGCGGCTCGACACGCATCTCTCCCTGCAGTACGCCCGCTCCAAATGCTGTTAGCCCTCCGCACCCAACAAGTAGATTGTTTTAATTATTTAAATGATGCGGGCCTTGCTCTCAGCTACAAAACCAAATATTTTATCGACGGTGGCGATGACCAAGACGACGGGTGGGTTTCGTGAGTTGTACCCGTGAGAAACCGTGGACAAACCGGAAACGGCTTTCGGGGGGCTCTGGTTGGCCAGTCACGTGGGGGACTTCCGGGCGACGAGCGAAATTTTCTGTGGGTGCAGATCCGAGCGACACGGCAAGCGACACATGCATTTTGCTTCGCGCGACGGCGTCGCTCGTCGCTTGCCGCCGTCGTCTCCGCGTTCGCGTGAGTTCTCGAGTGCATGGAGTCCAGGCTTAAACTTCCACTCATCGCGATTTACTCGCTCTAGTCGTCAGCCAGTAGCAACGTTTTGTTCATTGTATGTCCACATTGCTTACCATTTCTAAAAAAAATGGTTGTCGACTTCTTTCAACATTGAATTTATGTTCTTTCCCAGGCAATATATCGCAATATATCGCAATGATCGCAATATATTATAGCGTTACAGATTACCGACGCAAAATAAGTGAATAGAATGTTGAGGATGAAAACCACACTTACTTTTTGTCTCTTGGTTGGCGGCTTCGTTCCGCTCTCGGTCTCGGTCTCGGGAGTGTTCGGGTCGACGGCAACACCTCCTTTCATAGCAAGCCGTGTTCTTTGCCGCTCCATTGCGCGCTCCGTGCCTGCATTTCATGCGGCGCACTAAATTATGGCAGAGTCCTGGCATTCATAAATGCGACCAAAAAGTAAATGATGACACTTACCGAATCCCAGAAGGGTTGCCGACGCTTTTGGCTGGCCGGCTTTCCATTCAACCGTCACTATACTGTCCCGCAGTTCTTCCATGGCGCTTTCTTTTGCAAGAAGCTGCATGCCAACATCAGCGTCTAAGGCGCGGATCGCATACACGTCCCATTTTTCCTCTTCTGGCCATTTTACAAGCACGTGCGTCATTTTCGAACGGGAGTGGCTGGACACGTACTGAACCGTTGTCACTCTAGCAATCGAAGCGTGGCTCAAAAAAACGCGACGGAGTTTTATCATGCTAGCCACAATCACGTGACGGGGGTGACGTAGCGTGTCTCAGCGCGGGAGAGGAAAGGGGTTGATGCGCAGTCACATGACAAGAACTGTGGAGAAGGAACTGCGGTACCGGTTCTGGGAGCTCAGAGCGCGCTTTTTTCTTTTTTTCTTTTTTTTACAATGGGGGTGGGAAGGTGAGCGAGCTTTCTCCTCTCAAGCTAGCCACTGTAAGAGCAGTGCGGGCATCTGTCCCGTGCTTCGGAGGAAGAGGGTAGTTTTTCGTGTTCCATGGAAAAGATATTTGCGTGAGGGGGGGGGGGGGTATTCACAACTTTTCTGCAAATAAGGATCGGAGAAGTTTTTGAGGGAAACAGGCTAGAAGCGAGAGGGTAGCCGTGTACACTTTCATGCTATCTATTCCGGCTCCCGCTTTCCGTTCACAACGACGTTCTCCAGTCTCCCCACCAATCTAAGAAAGAACATAGCGTCACCGAACAGAAGCTACTCGCATTGGTTTCCGAGACGTCTATGGGACCCGCCTGGTTCTTCAGCGGGTCTGCGTCCGCAGCCTGTGCAGTACAACCTAACACGCGCACTGCCTGTGTGCATGCCGAGAGGAGCCTGTACGTAGAAAGCTGGCAGCGATAGCAAGAAAAGCAACAGAGCTGAAGAAGCGCAGAAGGATATGCGGATATTCTTCAAAGTGGAAGAAAAAGGAGAGGAGAGGTAGAAGGGTGGCTGTAACCACGCAGAAGGAGAGGACTTGGTCGGTCTGGCAATGATGGAACGAAAGTATAAGAAAAAACCGGACATAAGGGAAAAGGAAGATGTGTAGCTAGATTTTATGGCACTTATTAAAAGATTAAAAAAGAAATAAAAGACGGAACAAAAGCCCCTTGTAAGAGGTGCACGGCGACGCCTGGGAACGCGATACAAGAACAGACATGCGATGAAAGCTGAGCGACGACAGTATTTCCCGATCAGTTTAATCGAAACGCCAAGATATTTAATCCTAGTGCCGCTGAGTTAATAATATATAATAATAATAATAATAATAATAATAATAATAATAATAATGTATTTTTATTTTGTTTCACCGAACGGAGCAGCCGCTAAAAATCTGCTTCCAAGAGCAGCTTGACGGGGCGGCTGCCCTGATATTTGACAGCAGACAATTAGCCACGTTTACATTAATGAATAACTATTGAACAGTAGTGGTTTATTTAAATAAAGAAATTAAAAGGCAAGAAAACGAATGTTGCCGGCCACGGCAATTGCTATCTAATATCTTAACCACCGCAGCTGCAGCCGGCGGAGATTGAACAGAATTGTAAAGGGGGGTACAAAAACACACCAATGCAAGTCAGGGAAAATACTTAACAGTAACACGGATTAATTTAAAGGGGAGAATTGCGAAATTTTAGCTACTATTGATTGAGTATTGATTTAATGGCAGCAGTAAAATACCAAAATTACGGCAGCTTTTGCTGCGAAGCTCCGCGTTATCTTGGAGAACGCGTTTCTATGATGCAAAATTGGCCTGTTAATATTGTGAAAAAAGTGTAAAAACACGGTCAACATGCCCACGAGCACCGCTATTTTCTTTGCTCAAGGGCTTATGTTTTTTAACGCGTACTCCAGTGCATAGAGTTCCTATAATGTAAACAGAACTGAAAGTTTCAGTGCGTAATGAATGAATACGTAATGAATGTCATGTTTGTTGCGGTAATAAATAATAATAATAATAATAATTGGAGGCTTATCAAGGTTAAGCCCAGTGGATGCGAAGCATGTTAAGCAGCTGCCGCATACACGCCCGGCGCAAAGACGCTGGCGCGGTTGCGGGCACAGAGACTGACGCGACGGCGGGCGCGCGCCGCTTCATCCCTGGCATGACGTCACATATCACGTGATGCAGCGATGGTGGCGCCGCCGCCGCGTCGCGCGCGACGGCGCGAACCGAAGCGTGGAGGCCTCCGCCGGGCGACGTCCGACGGCGCGATATGAGGCCCCATCTGCAGCCGGTGTGACATCATCAAGTGACGTCACATCATGTGATCTCACTTCAGGATCAATGGTGGCCACCGCCGGGAGGCGACCGACGGCGCGATATGAGGCCCCATCTGCAGCCTGTGTGACGTCATCACGTGACGTCATGTCACGTGACCCCACTTCAAGGTCAATGGTGGCCACCGCCGGGCGTCGCGCGAAGGCCCGAAACCTACGTTAATATGCTTCGCATAATAATACCTTTAATTCATAAGTACCTGCTCCAGCCGGCGTAGGCGTTATCGCTTGTGTGCGTGTCTGGGCAGCCGGGGTGTGAAGTACGACTCAGCAGTGAATAAAATACACAAACAAAAACACAAAAGAGCTCGAACCAGACAGACTCCGAAAATGCTTCCGCGATCCAAGGCTAACACATGTACAAGAAACATGCAGTACAATAAAGTATTCCACCGTTGTCACTTTCATGCACGAAATTACAAAGCTGAGAACATGGAAAAAATGATTAAGAATTTGTCACTCAATACTGCTATTCAACCACGATCGAAGAAACTTGTTAAGTTGTTTTAATCAAATAACGCTCGGGGCGCTTTGTATCTTATTGAAGTAATAAGGAACATAATGACTTCCGGGTTTTTTTTTCCGTAATTATTGTAAATCCGTGGTATGAATCTTCCGACCGACGGAGAGGCCATGCTTTAATGTTGTCGATTTTAAAGACGGTGTAGCAGAAATTTTTTCGGATTATGTCAAAAATAAATTACTTGTGTACAGGTAGCATCTCAAATTGTTCCACATTAGCTATTACTGCTTTATCATGACAGCTGGTTTCGTAGGCGAGATTAGTTGCAATTCTGTCCAGTATGCGGTTTAGTATGTTTAGTTTATATAATGATGCGGTGCCGTGAATTGTTATTCCATATCGCGATATTGACTCTCCTAAACCTTTATAAACCATTTTTCTAACCGACACATGGCAAATAGAGCGTAGGGCATGCATATAAAGACACACCAGGCGCAAACGGTTCGGCAGTAACGGCCGTCTGAAGGCCCTCGGAATGCATGATTGGGGGGCGGAAAGTTCGTTGGTGCGAATCTCATATATTGGGCTAGCTTCACCTCATTTAGTAATTTTATCATCAGCAACATGCCAAATAATTTCACAACATTTCGAACATTCTATGGAAATGCAAATTTTGTGCAAATGGTGACCCCCCGGGGGGTCCCACTTCGATAGCCGCTATACTCGGACATATATAACGGATCAAAAGTATACGTATCAACTGAGGCGCTTCGCGTCCACTGTTGCTATGTGCTTGCTATAATGTGCTAATTTGGTAAGTGTTTTGATCAATTTGACTTTCATTGCAGACAGACCAGTCCTTTACAAACGTAAGAAGCAGGATCGAACGCTGTTAAAACAATTATCAGATGGCCCACCTCCGGGCTACCAAGACACAAAGGCCGAGTAGGACCAAGTTCCGGACTCATCAGCTGGAACGCTGTACGACGAACGGTTACACTAAATTGTTATGGGAATGTAGTCGATAATACCACCACCACATTTGAGGTCAGCCAGTGATGACATCGCTTGATTTAATCCACAGCTTCAAGAATTACGGTGTGGGGATGGAGGACACGGTATGACGTCACATTACAGCGTTGCCATACCACCTGATATGACGTAACATTACACTTTTGTCGCGTGAGTTGGTATAATGTCACAGAACATCGATCACGGCTAACATTCTCATCGCTGGATTCGTCGGCTTGCGACATTGCATGGTGTCGTTTCGTGCGGAAACTTTTATTCGGACATGACCTTGAGATTAAGCTTTCTAATGCTTCAGCATTAATAATAAATTAACCGACTGACGTGGATGTGGTGAAAGCGTTTGTGCCATGCGGTTATTCGAAAGTCTCGTCTTTTGAAGAACTACAAACCGGTTGCAAGATAATGGTTGACCTTGGCTGGGTATCATCAGGAACCCGGGCGTTTCCTTCCCGGGCTGCGCATGAACGCGCCGATTGCCTGCGTTACCACTTGGGCCAAGGATACGGGTAGTGTTAGATTGCAAGACTGTGTAGGGCGGATCACTTTCCCAGACGTGTACTAGAGGGGAATACGTGTGCAGGTGATGCACTGGGCAGGAGGTTAATGTGTCAGTGAACATCAAGACGGTGTGGCCCTTGCACAGGCGGAGCAGTGCGGGAAACGGGAATCCTCTCCAACTGTTAGTCAGTGTATGCAGGTTTCGACGAAGGATGCTCGTAAAAAAGGGTAAGAGCCTTCAGCGTTGGTCGCTAATCAAATCGGGACTACCTTAGAACTCAACCAAAAAGCCAGACAGGCTTTTGGAAAGGGCAATAGGCAATAGACCCTATTCATGCGATTAAATCGGGCGATACATAACTGTGCCGAATGTATCCCAACCCTAATCTAGAGCCTCCATAGGTTATAAGAATGCATTTCATTTAGTCGAAGCCTCAGCAGTCATACAGGAATTCCGGAACTGGGGCGTGGAAGTACAATATGGAAAAATATTGGAAGATATCAAAGTATATTGCTGGGCGAGTTGGTGAAAGAACATTTAAAAAAACGGCGCAAAAATACGAGGCCAAGGAGGACCAGACACAAGATATGGTGGGGCAAGAAACAAAAGATTGAAAAATAAAATGCCCCAGCCCGTGTCAATAGGTAAAACACACAGGCCGACAGATGCCTGGTGACAGTGAAGAAGCAGCAAAAGAACCAACAGCAGAAGCACTAGGCTCGTCATCATGAATTAAGATATGCCAAGTTTATGGCGATGCAATGATATCGAATGCCTGCTTGCACTTGAGGCCCCGTTGCAAGCAGTGACTACGGCGTCATTGATGTCCCTCGTGCTTTTCTCGGAGTTGCATATGAGGATTGCGCACTGCTCTAAATGTGAAACGCAATTTTTGCACCGTTTACAGTGGTGCTGTAGGTTGATTTTGGGAACAATATCATCAAGGGACGATGCATGTTCCCCGAGGCGATCAATGATGCTCCGTCCCGTCCGACTAACACACGGGTTACAAGAAAAATGCATCTCATAAACTACGAAGGTACGGCAAGAAACAAACCAAACCCTTTTCATGCCTCTTGCCACATGCTGCGGTCCTAGGTCCTGAGAAGTTGATTTTTCTGCGAAGCTGCAGTTTGTATAACGCGCTAAAAAAGACGTGTA
Organism: Amblyomma americanum; assembly: GCA_030143305.2. Lineage (NCBI taxonomy): Eukaryota > Metazoa > Arthropoda > Arachnida > Ixodida > Ixodidae > Amblyomma > Amblyomma americanum. The sequence continues at coordinate 84,972 of JARKHS020023444.1, read as the reverse complement.
CACCCACTCTGTGAGCGACACGCATATGCTTATGGGAGTCCTGGTGAACATATGACACGACTGCAATGTTTTTCCTATTGATTGGTTTCAATTTTTTTGTGACCTATTGCGTTCCGGCAGCCTCTTAGTAATCCCTCCGCAACACTGAACAGAAGTGATTCTGGAAATCCCGCTGACTTCAACCGGTCCATCTGAGAGTGGAAACTGTTCTGCACCTGGTGTTCGCACGACCTGGTGATGGCATCTTTGAGGGCTCCTGTAGCAACTTGTCGCGTGAAGACCTTGGAGTGGGCGGATGGGAACGGCAGGAGACTCGCGTGCACGGGGCTTGTAGCGCTAGCGTAGGTGATTGACGTAAACGATGATTGACGAATCCATGAAGCGTATCAGGCCTTCGTTTGGTAGTTACTTGGTCAGACGAAAAGGTGAAAGATGGTTTTCAAACAGTGCAAATAGATGGCCCACATGGCGGCAATGCATCGTGCTGAGGTGTTTAATCGTAAGATAATTAAGCTGTTTCATCATTTCTGATGTAGAACAAGATCCTTGGTCTCACAGGATCTCTCTCGGGAAACCTACACTCGAGAACATTTCCACCAAAGTTTCTGCGACGGTGGCTGAATAGATCTTTGCTAAGGCCACTGCATCAGGATACCGAGTAGCAAAGTCAATCCGAGTCAATATATTGTTTTGAGCATCTGAAGTTGTTGGTCAGGGCAAAAATTGAGAACCAAACCAAAACGCAAGAAAAGAACAAGAAATCGATAAAAGAAGCAAATAAATATATAAAATGTAAATAAATATAAATATATCAGCGCTGTCTTTGACTCTTCTCGCTATTGTCCTCAAAGTGTTGCGCTGTTTCGAAATTATGAAGCGGTGCCAACTTGCCCAATCTTCCGTTCTTCTACAAATATAAAATTCGTTTGAAACTCAATATTAAGCTTCAATAGGGAAGAAATTATGAAATACACATCAAATGCAAGTATTTTGTCACAGAGGTATTTGCTACATTTGACCATCGGACTTGTCAATGGTTTTGGCTCCTTGTGTAGCCGCTAACCAATACAAGCCAGAACCGCACTTAGCAATCGGTGGCAATGGACCACGTTCTCATCAAATGGACACAGAAAGAGAAATGGGATGTGTATCGAATACGCCCAATGAAGAATACAGCCGTCGGGTTCCGTGTGCTGGCATAGCCTGGCGCCATCAATGATATGTGGGGCACTGCAGAAATGTTCAAATGGAATGACGGCGAACACGCTGCTCCCACAGAAGTCCTCGATATCTGTAAGTGGTGACAAATTTTCTCATGTTAGCGCTTTTTGGATCATTTTGCTTGTCGTCAGTATCCACCCGCGGTACAATAGTGGAGCGGGCGAGGTTGGTCTCAGCAACCTCAAACTATATTCTGTCGTCAGTATTTAGTGTTCTATTTGTTCCCGGCAAAGCGCACGTACTCGAGAGCAAGCAAGCTCGCCTGGCGTCAGCTGACTTGAATGACGAAGATGACGTGAGCAGGTCCCCAGCGTGCAACGCTAAAGAAGAGTTTAGTGGCATGGTGAACTGCCTAGTCCTTCGTAAATGAAATGTGTCGGTGGCTGCCATCGTATTGAGTAGAGCATTGAGAAAGTCTGGGCAATCGAAGATTTATGGCGCACTTAATCTCACTGCCTGGGGATTTTGTTTTACTAATGTGTCTGTTCCGACTTGCTTCACATCATGCCCTAATGTGATGCAATTGATGCTTACTGTGTGGCGTATGCAATTTTTTTACTTATGCTTACTCCTGCTTGGAGTGGAACGATTCTGGAGAATTGTAATAAATAAAACTGCAACATATAGAGAGCACTGGTGATGGCAGTTGTATCGCAGCCGCGCTTAAATAAATGCGACTCTTCTCACCTATCTGGCCTGTCGCTGGAGCGAAATGCGCCAGGATAGCCTATAAATCGCGTTAATCCCCAGACGGGGGTGGACCGAAAAAGGCAAGCAGCGATCGACAGTGAATGCAAACCGGGGAGGCATAGCCAGTTGGATTGTGGGGTGGCAGCTCTCTTTGCCACCTGCACTGAATACAAAACCTCCCAGAGTTGCGTCGAACCCTGCGCAGAGCATGCACACTGTACAGTGTTATCCCTGGCTCCTGTGTACGTTAGGGTAAAGCGAGCGATCATCACATCTGTCTTCTGTATGGGCACAGTAAAATTTTGGCGAAATATTTTCTTTAACTGCTTTGTAGTTAGAGGGGCCTATTTTACATGCTGTGTACTGGGAAACTGCAGTCATTGTGGGCAAACGAACTAGCAGTGGGAGTGTAAACGAGTAGTAAATTTAAACCGTATATGATACCTCGGGGTTTCCCTAACAAAGTGGCGTTTCCTACGAGGGACGTCGTAATAAAGTACTGGGGATTAATTTCGACGACCGCTAGTCGGATAGACATTAAAAAGAACAGTAGTTCCTAACACTGGGCCACGGTCCGCGGCATCCTGTATTATTCCGCTGATCAAGCACAACAGTAGAAGGAATACTTTTTAGCGTTCTACTGAAATAAACAAGCCAGATCTCAAAATCTTAAACCTTAAAACAAGAATTTGTTTATTGTGATTAGCCTCTTGCTTAGGTACCAAGAAGAGCATTAACTACGAACTTTTTTCGTAGAGAAATTCTGTGCGGCGCTCGCCAGTGGGGTCGAAGCTTCACTGTATCCGAATAAATGATTCTTAAACGTCTCCCATCGCGTAGCACACGGGAATTTTTTCATTCCGCCTCTATCAAAATGCCGCCACCGCGGCCGGAACCCGACCCACGTCTTCGGGCTGAGCAGTACGCGGGTTCGATCCCGAGCGCGTTTGAATGGAGGCGAAGCCTAATGTCCATTGTTCTGTGCGGTGTCGCGCACGTTAAAGAATCCTATGTTTTTGAAATTTCGGAAACCTCGTCTACGACGTCCCTCATAGCGTGAAATAACTTCAGAATATCAGCAGTGACTGGGGACCAGCAAGTAATAAGCTATTGGCAACGTGACTTCCGATACTTCCCACGTTGGGTTGTTGCCATGTGCACAGAACATGGCTGCTCTCTCTCGATGCTGTCACTGGTAGCTCCTAGTTTTTCCTATCAATAGAAGGAAGGACATATTTGCTCGTATTCTCACCTTGAGTAAAGAACCGCCTTTATTGATAGCCCTAAATAACGACCGAGCTGAAGGAAAAAGGGTCACATTTTATGTCGTTTTTTGCAAACACGCTATCCTGCTTATGAAGGTATTGTTTAAAACTTGATTTCGCAGGTGCAAATCGGCAACGGAATCTGTGTGGAAAAAACGGTCATCGACCGTTTGCTAGCCCACTGCCGAGGCCAACCGCGCAAGCTTGCCCGGCATCTCCTGCGTAATATCTTCACTTTGGAAGAACTCCGTGGCAAGTCGCTGACGGGAAAGGGAAGCAATGCAAACAACGACGCGGAAAAACAAAGGCACTTGATCCTGACAAAGTTTGTGCAATTATCGGAAGAAATTGCTTCAAAACTATAAATAATCATTACAAGGACGCAGATGTTTATTAGATGTAAAAAAAGATTCATTTTGTTTCTTTTTCAAAGAGCACGTGACGCCACAGGTGCCATCTTCGGTCTAACAGGCTAGCTTCCGCAGTGTATGCTGAAACCGGTTGCAGATAAGCCCTTTCTGGACCCAAAGGTGGCGGTTTCTGAAACGTGGTGAAAACTGCGCAGAGAGCAGAGAAGTAGCCGAAGGAAGACAAATTATCTGTGCAAGCCGGTTAAAGATGCAGTCCTGCACGGGAAAAAAAGGCTCTAAGCACGCACCAACTCGTCTGCCAGACAGAAGGAGGTGTGAAAGCATAGAGAGGAGCTTCCATAAAAGAAGATCAGCCCAAAAAGGCTGCATAAAGGATGACGGCAGAGGGCAGTACACCCCCTTAGATTTGTTAAGGTGGTAATCCAAGTCAGCATGTCAGCAACAGGAGAGGTGTGACCCTGCTTCTGAGAAACACCCTGTTTCTCACCAGGGATGGACAATACAGCAGGAAGGGCTGGAGAAGGGCTTTGGGGAAGAAACCTTGCATGAGGCGTGCAAGAGAAACACCCTGTTTCTCAGAACAGGGTACGTTGCACGCCTCATGCAAGGTTTCTTCCCCAAAGCCCTTCTCCAGCCCTTCCTGCTGTATTGTCCATCCCTGGTAGGCGAGTGCCCTTTTCTCAACACCTTTTCTAGCTCTACCTAGGGAGGCAGGAACAGGCTAAAGCGAGTGAGCGGAGCGTCAAGGTTGTGGCGGAATGCAGAGGCAGTATTCCAATTCCTTAACTAAATCGTTAAGTTCATGGTGTCTACCCTCTTTTAACGGTGACAACGCTCTCTACCTCCAGAAGCTGTGAGCCAAATAGAGCCCAAACATAGCCGCATGGCCCCCCTCCCCCCGAAAAAGGAAATCTCGTAACAGAATTAGTGACGTCATGACCTGGCATCCTTTCCCTTCAGGTTTGGGACACACCGTTATCTAAAGCCTATTTAAACACTGCAACTGTGCCTACCGGAATCATTTTAGGCTGTTCCGTGTTTGTCGGCTTCTTTCGTGAGCGTGTGTCCTTCTGAAGGATGTCTCCGACCCGTAAGGACCGTACGATCGCTGAGATAGGCCGCATGACAGATGACGACGAGGTCCAAGAAGTGTTCCTGAGGAGGTTGAACCTTGCACCGCAGTCGTCGATAGCGCAACCCGAGCCCTCCGCAGCCTCCATGGGCCGGCCGGCCACAACGGAATACTGTGCACTTTGTGAGCAGCTGGAGTTCAACGACCATCGGCCGAACTGTGATGCCGAGGTTGTCACCTACTACCGCACTTCGAATAAAGGGAAGCGGGCCCAGTTTCGTTGCAATAGATGCCGCAATGAGCTGTCTCAACTTCACGGCACCGCTGCTTTGCACGGGACTGCTGCTGTACAAGCAAATGGAGGAAACCCTGCAAGCTTTTTTGCCAACAAGGATCGTCTGGGTCGTCCAAACGTCAAGTTATCAAGATCTCACGTACTGTACCTGACGTACTGCATGACCAAAGAGATGCCAATTTGCGTCGCCCGGGATGTGCAGGATGGGGAAATATACAAAACGTGCACCGACTGGACAAATTACGTGAGGGATGTTTGCTGCAAGAAGCTCCAGTGAGCGCCTCCGATGGGTGGTTCTAGTGAAGAAATACAGGTGGCAGAATGCCTGATGAGAGCAAGGCGAAAGTACAACCGCTGCCGCCTCATGGCCGGCGACAACGCGCCGCCTCATCAGCAGAACAGCTACGGCGGCGTTGTGGACCGAGGGCCCTGGATTTTTGGAATGGTTTCTGTCGCCACAAAGCAGCTGCGTTTGTTCAAAGTCAACCGAAGAGACTCGGCAACACTGGGCAGAATCATCGCTGCCAACGTTCGCCCAGGAACCACCATCATCAGCGACGAGTGGGCGGTTAATCGGTGCGTGCCAGGACTGGATGACGGAAACGGCGTCACCATGAGCCTGTTTTACAAGACCGTTAACCATTCCATGAACTTTGTGGACCCCGCAACCGGCGCGCACACGCAGCACATTGAGGGTTGCTGGCCGAAAGTTAAGGCCCAGCTCATCAGGAGTGGGCGGAAGCTCACCCCACAACTCACCGAGTCTTCTTACCTCGGGGTGGGTGTGTTGGCTGTCACTGAACGGAAGTCAGAGCTGTAGTGACCCCTTCTTGCGACTCGTGGAGGCCATGGCGCGGCAGTACCCGATGTGAAATTGGCCATTTTCCATCCATTCGACCCCCTCTAAGACTCAAAGCTGCTTTGGCAGCTTTTCCTCTCTACACCCAGTCGCCTATGCGCAGACACTTGGTGCAGTCGTTTCGCGCCAAGCACTTCGTTTCGCGCCAAGCTAATTGAACGTTGGCATTCCCGGCAGCAGCAATTTGTGCTGTGTGCACGTCGCGACGCACTGATACCGACAGCCGTGAAGGCAGCGACGCAGAGCGCTGCAGTGGAAGTCCCCGCGATAGTTTCACTACCAATGTGAAAGCGGTGCTCGCTGCGCGTTCTCTAGGCGTCGGGCACAATCAGCTGATTAGGTTTTGCGGCGTTCTTGGCCTACAAAAGGCACGTCACCATAAGACATTCCAAAGCATAGCGAATAAAATACACATCGCCGCCGCCAAGGTAGCTACAGACAATCTTGCAGAAGCAGGACGAATGACTGCATTGGAGACAGCTCAGACTGGCGTTGCGGTCATGTTTCATGGGACCTGGCAGAAGCGTGGGCACAAGAGCCACAATGTTGTTGGTACTGCCATTTATGTGGACACTGGCCTTTGCTTAGACTTCGAAGTGCTGACTAACTACTACCAAGGCTGTATTAGCAACAAAGAACTTGGTGATGAAGAGGATGAAGTATGGAAGGCCTTCCGTTCCCCTGTAGGAACCGGGGCAGTGCAAGAGGCATGTACTGTGCAATCTGGGCATATTACCTACATTCGTGCTCCAGCAATGGTGCAAGCAGCCACAGGTTTTGCCCTGATGGGAATGAGTCGTGGTGCAGGCAAAAGAGCCCAAGCTGTGGGAGAATAAGCTCCGGACAACACCCCCTACCTAACCAAAGTGCAAGGAAAAGCAGTGCTGCCAATTTACAAACTCTTGACAGACTCCAAACTGCTGACCTGCTGTTGGTGAAGGAAGACTCAGAACGCTGCTGAATACCTAAACAACAAGACTTGGATGTTGTGTCCAAAGAGCCGATTTGCATCACGGACTGAAGTGCAGACAGCCGACTGCCATTGCAGTCCTGTGATTCAACAGGGGCCACTCCAGCTTCGAAAAGGTGCTAGAAGAACTGCGAATCATCCCTTCTAAGCAGCTGGTAAGACTCAGCTTGGAAAGTGACCAGAGCAGAATTAAGATGTCTGCCAAGCTCACTGCTGAAGCGAAATTTAATCGCCACAGCCAAGTGAAGCGAGCCCTTACTGAGGATTCGATTCGCAAGAACCGTGAGGGCGAAACATATGCTGCAGGACAGTTCAGTTTTGTGGGCTGGCGGCCAACACGTTGAACTATATTGCCACCAAGTGTTATGTGATTTGAGATAAAATTTTGGTATCCACCATACAAATAATCTCAGTTGACTTTCTCAACTTGGTGTTTTTGCCCATTTTTAAAGTTTCTGCACACAATTTTTTCCTCTTGTCCTTTTTGGATCACAATGAAATTTTGCACAGATGTTGCTTAGCGTACATGCAGTGTGGAAATCTTGTCTATATAATTAGGTTCACCATATTTTTATTAGAGCATGACACCAAGAGACTGAAGTACAAAAGGAAATGACACCCCAATTTTCATGAATTTCGGGCTGAAAAAATGCAGACAAATATAATTTCACCTAGATTTTAACATTCTGTGGCCTGCAATGAAGTGAACAGGATGATTTAAATTTCACTGTAATGATTACTAATAAAAAATGTGTGCACAAAAAGAAGTTAATTATATATTTCATAGAGAATCAAAATTGAACTGCTATAGGTATAAAAAACTGATTACATTTTTAATAAAAGAAGCTAAATTTATGCCAGCTGTTCAAATTTCAGCCCTCTAACTTCTTAATTAAGAAAAACATCTAAAAGCACTGAAAATATATTTTTCAGATGACCTATAAACGTGGTGTAGGAACAGCGCTAAGAACAGGACAGAAGTCAAACATGGAAGCACAGGGACGGGCGCTGACTATCAACTTAACCTTTATTTCGGAGCACAAACATATATAAGGTGGCAGCAAGGGGGTACAATCAGGTATGCGCGGTCACATGGAAACAGTGAATAGTCACGTCAAATAATGAATTTAGACACCCGAGGCTGAGAAGGACGGAAGGGAAAAGGCGATATAACAGACTAAAACCGATAAAAACTGCACAGTGTAGAGGGCCGTCACGCGAACTAAGAAAAAAAGGATGAAGGAAAAACAGGATGTGGAAGTATGGCGAAAAAAATGGGTTTATAAATAGTTTAAAACTCGTGGAAACGATAGTGAAAGAATAAAAACATTAAAAACAATAAAAATTGCTGTGTGCGGCTAAAAACATGTAAAGAGGGCGTTCAACATTTCTCAAGTTTAACAGGGGCCAAAAGTTAAAAAGACTAAATAGTTTTTTGAAGGCAGTCAACGATAAATGCCAAAAACCAAAGCACCATGAACCCCAAAGAACAAGAGAGAGGGGAAAAAATGTCTGCTAGAACACAAATACAATGGGTTAAGTCACCTCTCAAAAGGTATGCCCAGCTGCCTTTAAGAACATCAATTCTTTCTCAGAAAGGCAGATGGACGGAGTGCTCACACAGCAGTCCTTGGCACGCCGGATTTCGATGGCTTCGATTATTTCTCTAGATAAGCGATCCCGTCCTTTGCCAATGATCGCGCACCCGTCGTATACAGGGGTGCAGGTGTCGTTATTACACTTTTTGCAATGTTTTGCAAGGTTCCCGGTGATAGCTACCCTGCTCATATTATTTTGGTGTTCTTGTAGCCTGGTGTTTATACATCTCCCCGTTTGGCCTATGTATTTCTTTCCGCAGGACAGGGGAACTGAATATACAACACCAGCACCCAATGGAAACGACCGCAAAAAAGTTGTCGTTATACCCTACCTGCACAACGTCAGCCATAGCCTGAAAAAAGTTGGCAAACGTGCAGGCGCGGACGTGGTGTTTTCGGCACCCCATAGGCTCTCCTCACTCTGCCAAAGAGTTAACAGTAGTAGAGTTCCTCGTGGCTGTGGGCAGACGCATGGCAATCCCCACGTTTCATGCGCCACAGGTGTTGTATATTCAGTTCCCCTGTCCTGCGGAAAGAAATACATAGGAGGTAAGGTGTATCAGCATCATCGGAGTATGTGTTCCTTACCCTCGAACGAGTGAAAACGTACTATGACAGGTTGTTGAGATGGGCAAGTGGGAACCCAGCTGCTTGGAAACCTGCTACAAGAATGCGTCCTCAGCAGTGATGGCATGACTTATGTAAAGCTGATGTCATGCACACGATTGCACACCCATCAATTGTTTCCATCTTTACTGACCTTAACCAGTGACAAATACACCTCCTCACCATCCTTCCCCAGCAACGAGTGGTCCGACTCGTAGCTAAAAAGAGCCTTCCCCGATCTTTAGCTGTAGCCCCGACAAACATATTCGTCCACAAAGCGCAGGTCTGCATCAAGAAACTGCTAACGGTTCTGCTTAGACAATTCTGATGTAAAAGACAGGCCTTAACCACATGCCTTAACGACTCCTAAAACATCTTGTGCCAACTTATCTGAGCCTTCTATGTCCAGAAAAATTAGATAGTCATGAACATAACGAAATGCTACTATGCCAAGGTCTTCCAAACAGGGCTCTAATGCCTTATCGACTTTAGACAAAAAAATGTTGCTGAGCAAAGGTACGACCTGCGTGTAAATACCGCCCTGCCAACTGACAAATGCGGATTTGCAGTAAAAGGACAACAGCTCCATGAAGCCAGCAACCGAAACACGCAATCATCTGTAAAATCATGTTCATTGTTCACCCTGATGCCGTTTGCACATGCCTCAGAGGTCTATCATGTGACAATGTATAGTGCAGGCCCTCCATGTCGATGCTCACTGCAGAGCACCTGCCCAGGTTGCTGTCCACAAGAAACTAGAACTCCACAGAACTCCACTTTTGTGAGTTGGCAAGGTGGTATTTACATCAGAAATCAGGCATATGCAGAGGGTCCCAGGTGGCACTGTTCCTCCGCGACATTCTTTTGTCCAGAGTCGATACCGCATCAAAGCCCTGTTTGGAAGACCTTGGCATAGTAGCATTTCGTTATACTGATAGCTACCTAATTTGTTTGCACAAGGAGGGCTCAGATAAGTTGGCACAAGACGTTTTAGAAATCTTTAGGCATGTGGTCAAAGCCTATCTTTTACGTCTGAATTTCACTAAGCATAACCGTTTGTAGCTTCTTGACTTAGACCTGCGCTTTGCGGATGACCACATATGTTGGCGCCACAGCCCAAGATCGGGAAGCCTCTTAGCTATGAGTCGAACCACTCGAGGCTGGTGAAGGACAGGTTGGCAATCGCATGCATCACGACCGCTTTATGGAAGTCATGCCATCACAGTGTTTAGAATGCATTCTCGGAGCAGGTTTCCAAGCCAATGGCACCTGGGTTCCCACTTGCCCATCTCGCGCACCTGTCAGAGTGTGTTTCTACTCTCTCGAGGGAACGGAACACTATTCGCATGATGCTGACGTAGTTGAGCAGCACAAAAAGACGGACTCTATACCTTACCTCCACGCCATTTCGCACCGTCCCAAGAAAGTTGCACCAAAGTATGAAGTTGCTGTTGTCTTGACCGCTAAAAGTAAGGTAGGAGCCCTTTGCTTCTTCGTTCAAACTAGGCTTGATACAACTACGGGTAATCGTCCGCTATGCACAGTGGCAGATAAAAAATGTTCACCACTTGCAAAAGTAAACAGGTTTTTTGCATTCCACTGCCTCGTAGCTGAATCTACTATGGGCAGACAAGCAGATATCTGATTGTGCGCCTGGCTGAGAGCACTTTCACTGTATAGAGAGGAAGGCGAATTTTCACCTGACACTGCACGTTCAATCTCGTGAATGCAATCGGAGGACGACCTTTCTCTTTGCACGCCTGATTTCAGCGGCACATCAGTGGTTTAGGGAAGTGATAAATCTGTCCTGATATAGTTGAGGCTTACTACATCAGTAAGGCTAAAAACAAGTGCCTGGCTAAAACGTTGGTGAACCTTCACAGTAAGGAATATTTTTTAGATGGTTTACTAGTACGTCAGTGCCTTTCGATTGTTTTTTGTCCTCTCACAGCCCTTTAAATGGCAAATACTTTCCTGAAAAAACAACAGAAGAGGGAATTTTTTTTCGGCAATCAATTTCTTTCATGTGCTTCATTATTCTTGAAGCATGGGCGGGCGTAGAGTAGTCAGATTAGTGCATGCATCCCTAAGCAATGCCATGCCAAAAACTGTACATACAGAAAAAGCTTGCCTTACTGAGTGAATACCACTGGCCATCCACTAATTTCCCAGCCTGCTCCAGGTCCCTGGCAAAAATCACATGCAACTTGGTGGCTTGCACAACTTCCATGCAACTCTTGGTCTTTAGCTGGAAAAAAATTGAGGGATCAGTGAGAAAACAAATTTTGCATGCATTGCTTTGTTTCAATGACCGACTAAGAAAAAAACAGCGGTTTCTGTGAGCGCAACTATTTGTTCACACTAGCTTTCTACAGTAAACCACGTTTATTGCGACCTAATTCACACTGACTTGCTGCACGGTCCCAGCACTACTGTGTATAGCTCTATGGTTTCAAATGCTTGTTAGCTCTGACCCCTTGGGCTTGCACTCGTTAATGCAGAAAACCTCGGAAAGGGCAACCAGAGCTTCGAGCTTTAAGCCATAGGTATTCAGAAGCTCAGTGGTCTGTGGGAGAACTTTTGGCTGGGTGACACAGTAGCAAATGCTGCTCCAGCTACTTTCACTCCATTGCAAAAAACTCGCACAGCAGAGACCTGTCCTCCATTTTTCATTGCAGAAACAATCACTGAAATTCAAAGCACGCTTACTAAATGCACACCTACCTTCCAACACAGCTTCATAATAATGGGTATAATTATTGGAATGAAATACCAGTCAGTACATGTAGTTTTCAATTTATAAATTATAAGCAACCGACAAACAATAAACATTAAAAGGGAAATAAAATAACCAGAATTGTTTAAAAAATCTGTCAGAAGAATTATGTGACATCCACTACACTCCAGCAGTTCTTCGGTTTGTGCACCTTCAAACCACACTTTCTTACAGGCACTTTTGCACAGAAATTGCGTTGAACCTGATCTTTAGGAATCTTTATTGGTGCAACAGTAGGGAGAAACCAGGTTTTACTCAAAAACGAAGGGCCCTACACATTGCATCACAAGCCCAGATGGTGCACTTGAGTCGCCTCTTATGCTTATGCAAGAAACAGGAACAGAGATATCTTGACTAAATAAAAAGAGGAAGTGCAATGCATGTGTAATGCAGAAAAGATATAAGCAATACCACACTAAAACACTGGGAGGATTCCAAGAGTAGGTGAATGCATGAATGGGTGGCAATCAGATGGCTAAATGAGATTAGGAAATTTGAGGAAAAAGGGTGGTAGCATGTGGCACAGGATACAGTTACCTAAAATGAACTGGAGAACCATTGTTCTGCACTAATTTTAACAGCACATTCCCACGACAGACAAAATCACTAACTCTAGGAACGGACTGCGCATCATGCGACTCAATGTCAATCACCATTGCAAATGGCACCAGCACCGCGGACTGCACATGAGGAAATGTAGATATATTTTTGCTCTCAACTTTGAGCAGCAGTCAGCTGCGCTTTAAAAATCAAAGCTCTAAAGTATGGCAACATTGGCACTTTGTTTTACTGACATGAGGGTGCTTGTGAGCGTGCAAGTCCCATGTTTGTTTTGCACCAAATGTGTTAATTGCGAGGTATGTTTAACTAAAGAGGGGCATCTAACATGGGCATCAGCCCTCCGCTAGGGCAGCTCTTCATTACTTCCCTTCTATATCCCTCCCTTATATCATGGTTCAGGTGTCCACCAAAGTGTGAGACAGTTACTGTTACATTTCCTTGAATTTTCCTTCAACTAATTTTAAATTTTTCAAGTATGCAGCTTTAAGAAGGTAGAGGTACAAACTGTGCAGTATAACCACATGCTATGGCAATAAACCAGCAATAAATCTGTGCTGACAGCAGTTTGCCTAGTGCAATGCAAGGATGCTATGCCATACAAGGATTGGTGTCATCGTGCAATGTTACATTACTGACTGACAATTTGGTCTCTGTATCAGAAATACTGGTAAACCATCATTGTAGAGCACAATGTTTTTAAAGGGATAAATGAACATATAGGTCCTTTTCGAGGACAGATATGCATACCAGGCAACAGGTGTGCAATGTCAAAGCTTGTTTATGTTAACAGCAGCTGCGTCAAGAGCTACATCAGCGACTATATTTTGTACAAGTCTACAGTTCCGGTAATTATAAGCTGAGGTACAGCTGTGAAGTGCATGTAGAGTTTCATGCATTTATAAACCTAGCTGCAAGCCTATATTGAAAATATTTTTCTAAATAGGCAGCTAAGATATGCATCACTGAAAAAGAATAACTACCATGAACGGATCAGGAGGGATGACAGCCGAAGGCAGGAAGCACGCATGGCCCAATAGATGCTGGCCGCTGGCAACTGCAAATAAATACATCCAGAGCAACAGCTGTCAGTGGCTGTAGCCATGTCATGAATGACAAGAGAGGAAATCGTCTACTGCTTTAAAAACTAAACTTAGACGTAATATAACTAAATAAAAAACCAATGAGCTAGCCCATGACAAAAGAAATGAACAGATTTTATGTAATGCACCCATATCCATTCTTTGAGAAGAGTCACAATGACTGTTATAACCACACTGAAAGATGAGCTGGGTGAAATACCGCGCACCAATTTGAATATAGGATGTCCAGGTTTTCATTAATTCCTATCATGGTGCCTTGCACCAATGTCTAGGTATTAAATTGAAAGTTGCAACCAGTCTGCCTTGGCTAAATGAGAAGAGAGAATAAAAAAAGCATGCCTTCACTAGCAAGAAGCTTGATATCTCACAGCACAGCTTAGCATCATAGAAAAATTGCTAGCGCATTTAACAAATCTGCATACAATTAAAAGCTGCACAAATTTGTCGACTGGCAATGCAAGTAAGGGCAAGAGAAACAAAAAGTACCAAAGAACACTCGTGAGTGCGGCGAAGGGAGTTATGTGGGTAGGATCCCGTGCCTGGGAAGAGTAACAAACAAGTAGCAAAAACCATCGACAATGGCGAACGACTTGAACGCGGGACGCAAAAGCGAGGGATATAGCAAAAAGGTAGAAATCCTAAATAAGTGTGCAGTTCCATCTCCGACAGCTAGCAGTGCTCAGGAGGAGAGGAATCATCAACGTTTACAGCTCAGGAGACGCAAGATTGATCTAACTTTGACATAACACTGCCTCAAATCCTGTTCCACTGGGGAAGCAGACAATTTTACAAATGACAAGGCGATGAATATGAACTAGCCTTTCGCATGCGATCACTGTCTCAGAATAATTTAGTATGACGCATATTAAGGCACAAGCACTAATCCGCTGAGTACTAACCCCGAGCAAAATAGTGCGGTGTCTGATCGCAGCTGGCCTAGCGCGAGCGCTCCGCCGCGCGCCACTTCCGCTCATCGTCTTCTACGCAGTGCAAATCCATGCTTTTGCACCGAGTGTCGAAGCGCTAGCAAGCGAAAGCGTAACTCTGTTGTGATATCTGGTGCCATTTTTATTTACCAGGCACGCGAGTACTAAATGCACATAAAGACAATGAGAACAATACTTGTCATGCAGGATATAGGCCCTGCTTTTTTGGCGCCGCATTATAGCTGCGGTAACCGCAGGCGGACTGCCTCGACTCACATCCCTATATAGCCGCATACAAATAGCGCGTGTGAATACAGATCATTAGCAAAGAAACGCAGAGCGGGACTCACCGGTCATGCGATTCATCCAGGCTTAGTAAAACGGCGCAGGAGTCTTCGTTCCCTTTACAGATGACAAGACGTCGCAGCACTGTCTTTCTTCATGGCTTACCCGTTGAAACTCGCCAATGTTGACAGGCCGAAATCCTGGTTGTTGGCTTCCAGAACACACTCCTGCTCACCTTCCTATTGAATGAGTTCTTTACACGTGTCCGCCGTACAAGTACTCAAGCAATGCCTCAAAGAGGCAAATAATACAAAACACGACGCGTCGGTTGCGCTGCAATGGCGCCGACGGCTGCGCTTTCGTGTCGGTGAAAAATTGCAACCGACAAAAAATTTGTTTTTTAAACCATGAATATTTATATTATCTTCACAACAAAGACACTGCATTTATTTTAAATTATTTTTAGATTATTTAAGAATACTAAAGCGTTTTCAGTTACTTTTTCTGGCATGTCGTTAGTAGAAGCTGCGATCCTGTAACCCCCTGAAGTGACCCGGATGTCCTAGCAGACGACGGAGCAGACGAGGGTGTTGACAGAACGCAATTTCGTTTGATGCCAGATAAAATCACTAAGTTGCGACAAAAACAGCGAAGAAAAGCGCCGTATCTCAAGCTGGCGAATATCGTGGATAAGTTGAACGCAATTGGCACGATGGAGAGTAGCTTCGATGCATTAATTTGTGCGACACTGGTACGCTCACCGGAGATCATGAAACTTAACAGCTGAATGACCAGTACAAGCGGATTCCTTTGATATCAACTGCGTTACGAAACTACGTCGATACTTGCGTCTCACTTTAGCTAATATGCAACAGCGGCTAGCACTCGCCGCATCCTGATCGCGTGTAGTTTAACAAGCAAGAGCCCACTAGCGCATCGAAGCAGCCGTGTTTTCGAGTTCGTATCGTTACGATAAATACGAGCTGTTTTGGCACATACTGGAATTGAAGTTCTCAGCCTGTGCGTCACGGACGGTGACGATGGCGTCGCGGACGATTTAACTAAGACTCGCCGCAACGCAGCCGATAACCCAAGCATATGGGCGTTAAAGGTTGTTCACCAGTACTGCAAACGTCGGCATAAAGTATCGCTCAGTCGCAGCGCCAGTCGCTCGCTGCTCGATTTTCCAGCCTTCCGAGTGAAGGTCGCAAGCTGTTGAGCCAATCAATGAGCAAGCCGGAGTGAGCGAGCCCAGCTTTCGGGAACGACGCCGCCCGCGGGCGCGCCGGGCAATGAACTACGCGCTACCCCCTGGCTGCCCTAGTCGTCGCTAAGCCTAGCCGGTTTCACATCGATGCAGCAGCTGAGTGCACTTCGAAACTGGCTAGCGCTGAGGTGCTGCTCTCGTCATCGTTTTACTGTGAACCTCGTCTCATAGTAAAACAAAGATATGCTCGGTTTCCGCGACACCTTTAGGAGCGGAGCCAGCTGAGGCCAGGAGAGCCGCGATTGAGCAGCAGCAATTAAAGGCGCCGTGGGGAGACATTTGTTTGTATTCCTGTTATCGCTTCTACCAACGACTCGATATTGGCCAACGATACTCCATCCGACGGCTTAGTATGGACTTGAACAAACATTACTGTCGCATTTTTCTGACGCTGGCGGCCGGTATTCAGGCTGGCATGCCGCGCCCGTACGTTATCATTTCGCTCAACTGTATGGCCGTGGTGTATATCAAAACCCCCAGACATCCTCCTTTTCGCTCAGATTGTCATAGCACATAGTCACACTGGGTCAAGAGCAGTTTAGAGGACCGAGCTCGGGTGCACAGGAGCTAGACTGTGTCAAAGCAGGCGAAACTTTGTAGCTCGCGGTTGACGTCAGTCCCAAGACTTAATTCTTATTTCGACCGAGAATCAAATCGGTTCAAACTCGCCGGCCGCCGCATTTAACCTTCGGCTGCATACGCTGTTGTCTATATTTAGCGACATTTTCGTGTCACCGTCATGAAATTTTCAGTGAAGGCAATGAACGACGTCGTAAAGTATTTTTTTTGCTATTTTATGATAAGCACACGTCACTGCCGCTAAAAAAAATTCTCCGCCAGAACTCCATCAGTGTTGGACTTAAGAGCGTTAGCTACGAGAGCTTCAAGTGTTTAGATCTGGGTGCTAGATCGGGGTGCTCAGCAAACGTGGAGAAGACAAAATACAAAAATCTGAGGGCGTTTCGTTTCGGAAACATTCGTTCTAAGATACAAGCAGCGTCATCTACTTCAAAGATTTTGCACTACTATTACGGTTTACAGCCACCTTCGCTATATCCGGTATGTTTCCTCCTTATATATCAGTTAACGAATTTTATAAATGTGTGCATTACAACAAGACGAATTGCTTGACCGGATCCGGAACCCTCTGCGACAAACGATTAGGCCATATGGCTGTCTGGAAGTCTCCGGAATGCACGGGTTGGGGGCGAAAAGGTCGTCGGTGTGAATCCCACACATATTTTGGGCTTCATCTAAATATTTATTTTATCCTCAGGAACATGACAAGTCAAATGACACCACTTCGATCGTTATGCGTCAAACGGGCGGCCCAAAATTTCACGCAAATGGGGGTCCCCGGGGTTCCACTTCGATAGCCGCTATACTGGCATATGTAAAACGGATCGAAGGTATCTGTGACAACCGAGGCTCTACGCGCCCGCTGTTGCTATGTGATACAGTGTGGTAACTGTCTTGGCCAATTTGACCTTCCCTGCAGACAGACGTGTCCTTGACAAACGTATGTAGTAAGAGCTGACGCTCTTAAAACTGAAACGCGGAAAAATGACATCGGGGTTGCTTTGAACATTTATACAGAGAACTGCGTGCATGTACACATATGCTGCCTTTGTGTAGCCGGATAGTTAATGGCGAGTAATTTTCCCTGATTGACGATTAACGACATTCTTTTCCGCGACGCATAGAAGTGTCCTTGGCCTTTTCTGCGCATGTAGTAGTAGCGGTACATTATGTTACATGGCTTGAACATGTCACAGAAGCCATGAGGACACTGACTTTCTGTAGCGCCATTCGACTTGCGCACACCGATTGGTGTGCAGGCGCTGTCGGGGCTGCAGCTACATGCCGCCACCGCAAGCGCGTGCGGATACGCAGGCACCGCTGGCTTCGTCGCTTGTGCATTACAGCTTTTTGGGCTCTCAAAGCCGCATTATACTCTTGAGCATGCCCTACTTTCGTCACATTGTCATGTGAGAACAGAAGGGAATTAGGTGAGTGCTCGAGCAGTGCCTCTCCTCTAAGCCAATTCTCGTTCGGTGAAAGAGCCAGGTCGCGGGAAGCGAGTTCAAAACTCGATTCGCCAATGTGAATGAGCAGTTCATTTCGCTCGGTGCCCGTCACCAACAGACCAGAGAACCTCGCATCCTCTTCGCGACTCGCCACAGTGAACGCGCTTTGAAGCATCTTTGGTCAATTTGATCCTATCGCTGTCACACGACAGCACGACAGTATTTCTAGAATTCTGCAGTAAAACAATTACCCTCACCAGGAATCTGTCGTATGACACATCCCACGACAGGTATCTGTCGCGCGGCATATCCCACGACAAGCTGTTGTGTCGCGCGAAAGGCCGCACGACAGGTACTTTTGTCGCGTGAAAAGAGGCGCGATAGAAGTCTGTCGCGCGACTGAACCCACGACAGGCAACTTTGCTGAGGCACGCAATCTCTGTCGCGCGACAGTACCTGCGACAGAAACCTGTCGCGCGACAAATGCTGCGACAGGGACCTTCCTCGCACGACAAAATGCAGTAAAGATGTCTGTCGTGCGGCAGAACCTACTACAAACAACTTTGTCGCGCGAAAGAACCCACGACACGAAGCTTGTCGCACGACACAAGGCACGACAAGACAGTTTGTCTTGCGACACAAAATTGTGTCGCGCGCCAGATGTGCGACAAAAAATTCTGTCGTGCGTTTTGATCGGGATATTTTATCTGCCTATATTTAAGCATGTTTTTAACACATTAATTCTATATGTATTTTGTATCTAATGTAATTATTTAATGTATATTTTTAATGTGTAATAAATGTACCGTCTTTGTCAAAAGTAACCGATCAGCCATGACGGCCGACGGAGCGAGCTGGCTGCCGAGCGGCGGCGCTGCGGCCGCTGGCGCTGGCCCTTGCGATCCGGTTGCGAGCGTAAACTGGCTGACGTAAGGCTGCGCCCTCGCCCTCCTTCTTTGGATGATAAAAAGTAAGTGGGTAGGATGCGCGGCGTGCCAGTTCGCGCCTTTCGAGCGCTGTGGATCTGAAGGAGTGCGCTGCGCATGCTTAGCTCGCTCAACGCTCCTTCCGGGTTGGGCCGTGAAGCCACGCTCTTTGCTAGAAAAGCTCACCCATGATTTTCTTTTCTGAACGTTTCGAGTGTCGGCAAACTAAGAAGGGGAACGCACCTCGAGAACTCAATGCACTATACCAAGGCTCCGTTTTTTTCTGTCGTGAATGTTTTTGCGGCTGGATGAGAGAAAAATGAGGCTTGCTTTCCAATTGTTTCCAATGCACCTATAGCTACATTTTGTACTTCTCGCATCCTGGTTGCGCAGCAAATTGTGAAATGCGTTCTTTCTGCGGTGGTAGTTACGTTCTTGCATTGGCTGCCGGTAATATCTTCGTTTCAGAAGCGAACTACAAGAAACGCTGTCACTCACATTTCGAACAGACTAGACTCATGGTCACAACTGCGTGGCGCTGTTTACGAGAACATCATGTCCCGAACCTGACAAATGTATGCACTGTAAACAATTAATTCCGGCAAACGGCTTTAGGACTCTGCAAACTACTTTTGTGTTGATAGCTTTTGACTAGACACCGGCTTAGTAGTTCAGCGCCCACTGGGAGAGTGGTGTCATCAGGGACATTTTAAAGACACCCCGGATACAACCTTCAAGTGCGGCACAAGATCGATATGGGAGCCACCGCGTTCCTCCCTCCCAAAGTTTCTGGTCGCGATATGGCGAGTATTGTGCAGGATGTTGAAAGGAAATAGAGAACCAATATTTTTGTCGGCACCCTTCGTGATAGAGAATTTCTTTCGGGATTATGCGTAAAATTAAGCATTCAGTATTATGCAACGTTTGGGAGACCGATGTGGTATTTAATCGATTTTAAACATTTCACTCTATACACTGAAATTGACAACAGAACATTGTGGCATTATTTCCTTACTAATATGTGGAAATTACATAAAACGTGTTTGTGTAACATACTGTCAGCAGCCAGGACGTTTAAATCAGAATAACAAAATGGCCTTCAATGGATGCTTTGAATCCTTGAGAAAAAGTGGGGGGGGGGAATGATGTAATACCAAGCCAACTTTCAGCTGTGCTCTTTTTTGCGACGCGCCTGCTAAGAGTTGAACAATTTGGCGGTGACGGTAGTAAAGACAAAACCTGGCGGTCATCAAGGAGCCTTATCACCGCCGATCTCAAGTGCCGAAGTTGAAATGCAACGCTAGACTTGAGATATCAGGCATGCAGCTGCCGGCTTCTTAGCTGAGTGACAAAGCGATACGCCCGTAAGCTAGCGCCGAAGAACCGAGAGAATAAGAAAACAACACAAACGAAATCGAATGCGGGAATATTCTGAACGGCATTCTATCACTGCAGTTTTTGTCCTGCATGTGAAAGCCATGCCACGCCTTGATTCTAACGCTAGGGTTAGGGTTGTAGCCCTAGCAGCAGCTGGACGATCACAAATTCAAATTGCCAGGGAAGATGGGTGTTCACGGTGGGCTGTACCGAGATGCCTGCGCGCATACAGAGACGAAGACCGCATACAAGACGCACCAAGGGAAGGGCGACCTCCCTCAACTACTCCCGATGAAGACCTAGCCATCGTTGCTGCAGTCAGTTGCGAGCCGACGCTGAGCCTCGCCGAAGTCAGAAATGAGCTGGGTCTGCGGGTCTCTCTGAGCACTATCCGCAGGAGGCTAAACGACAGCTGGCCTAAGAAGTCTGGTAGTAGGCCAGAGGCCTTGGCTTAGCCAGACACAAAAACAGCAACGGCTGGAGTTTGCCCGCGAGCACATATCTTGGGGCCCAGAGGTATGGCGGCTCGTAGTATTTTCCGATGAGTCGACGTTTGTAAGTCGCTGGGACCAGCAGCAACGCGTCTGGCGACTCGTTGGCACAAGGTGAGACCCAATTTCTTTTATCCACGAACACCTTGCAGCACCGAGTGCTAAATTAAGAAACGGATCGACATGCAGAAACTAAAAACACAAAACCTTGCGAGTAAATTGCGACCAAAGAAAGTGTGAATGTTCCTGGCCTCAGTTTCATTTCCGCTTAATAAGGACCACTTATACATACATCTTCATTTATTCTGGTTCAATGCAAATGGACAAGGCTGCAGTTATTTGAACAGCCATTACAGCAAGAATACTTTTTATTCCCCGTCAAATTCCACATGTCCTCTACCTATCCCTTTCGTTCGTTTCACCTTTTGTGAGAAGCATGCTAGGTTCACGTTCCTCACGGTCGATCTCTCCGCTCTTCCCGCTTTAAAGCTTGGAGACTTTACTGTCAGGCAGTGTACTTTTCTCTTTTTTTCAGATATGACCCTGAATACATACATCTGGTGACAGCGAGTGGTCGGTGCTCCGTCAGCGTCTGGGGAGTCATGACAAGTAATGGCCTCGGCCCTCTGCATCACATCGAAGGAAATTTGAACTCTGAAAAATACCTAGACATCATACAGCATGTTCTGCTGCCCTTTATTTTAGACGGGCCTTTTCCTGACGGCATGTTTCTCTTTCAACAGGACCGCAGTCCCATTCACATGGCCAGGTGCGTTCTCGACTTGAACTGAATATTTGTGTTGTAAAGCGCCTTTATGGATCTGTACGCTTTCACCGGACAGAAATTATAAGGCGGTAACAAGGCGGAAAAGGAAATAGCGAAGATAAATCACTTGCAAATAGACAATATTTGAACCAAATTGCTTCAATGGATAGAACCTTTCCAGAACAAAAATATTGTGAGGAGGCGCCATTCCGGTGCAAAGAAAAAGGCGTATTTATGATTTATGAGGAAGAATGTTTTTAATGCAATATGAATGTGGTATTGTTAGAAAGGAGCCTGGAGTAACCCAAACGCAAGGTTCTTTCAACCACGCTGATCCTTCAAACTGCATATGCCGCGTGAGAGTTCTTTTTTGGCACCATTTCACCATAATTCCTTTTTCCTTCTAATGCTTGCCTTCATTGCTATATATCTGCTTTTTGGTAGCATTTCAACAGATTATGCCACACAGCACATGAGCAGGGATAATAAAGGCTCTGAGCACATTTATAGCCTCAAGAACCAAGTTTACCTTAACGCCGTAGTAGCGAGCAGAACGCGTTTTATGAGCATGGTAGTTCTGAGGCATCCACTAAAAATCACCCTAGTCATGATTATAAACACGAAGCTGAGCGCAGAATTAGACTAATAGCGCTTGTGAAATAAAAAAGCAAAACGTCGGCTGAGAGCTCTGTTCATTTATACATACACAGATGAGGACAGTAACATCTTTCTTACAAAAAAAAAAATATCCGCTGAGCGGCTTTTTCGTTCTTTTGTATTTATTTTATCCAGGAGAGTGATCGACGCGCTTCAGGAACTAGGCGTGCAGCTGGTTTCATGGCCTCCCAAGGGTGCTGACTTCAATTTAATCGAGCAAATGTGGGGAATGATGAAGAGGAACCTGGCGAAGCGCACATTTCAGCACCAGTCCAAGGCAGAACTCTGGGCAGCGATGAGCGAAGAATGGGAGAGGCTGAGAGGACTGCCAGATCTCGTGCCCCGTTTGTATGCCTCCATACCGAAGCGTATTGAAGACGCAGTCCATGCGAACGGTGCCTTCACACGCAACTAAGCCACGGAAGAAGCATGGTAGCAGATCAGTCCGCAAAAGGAACGCGGAGATATTGTGTCGTTAGTTCCAGGTGCTACCGCCATGCGATCCTGCAGTAAGCAAGCCTTTTTGTTTCGTGAAATAAACCTCCATAACAAGTTTTCGATCACCACTGTCACGTGACTTAAGTTTTTACTATAAACAAAACCTGTGTGGCCTGAGGAAACCAACAACTCTGCTTGGACGTGACCTAGACTGGAAAACATTCAGGTATCATCAAGAACAGAACACACTGCTTCGGTTCTGCTTACGAAAGACGCACACACAAGTCATAACAGTACTGAGAAATTGCCTTATTTTCCTCAGGGAATAAAAAAACTCCTTCGACGAAACTGTATTTTTCATTCGACATTTTAGTGAGAAAACTCGAAGTACATTTTGTTCTTTTTTACATCATGCTCCCGATATGATAATTGCTCCTTTCTGAAATGCGATAAGGCTTGCATGAATATTTCTACGTAAAGATAGGAGCACCAAAGCGAGGCTGTATTATTTACATGGAAAAAGCTGACACCGGCGCAGCTAGGCAGCTTGGACGAGCGAATCCCAGCACGAAAACACTTCGTCCTCGTCGTGTTTGCCCAATAGCACACCAATACTTGCTCAACATCGTCCACGCCTATGGCTGTGCCAATGTTTGCTTCGTACAGACGGGTTTTAGGACCGGCAGCAGTTTCTCGCTTCAATTAGTGAAATTTCCAGGCAACTACGTGATTAGATATCCAGGAAAGAAGGCACAGGATTGTCCCGCTTATCTCTAACATAAACCTGGTTATGTGGCCGAGCTTCGATCTGTCAAGAAAGGCCGCCATCGTTGTATCGCTCCTCAGATGCCTCCGACTATGCCCGGACGACAGCCCACTTTGCTGTGAGCTGACGTCAAATGAATAGCGGGAAATTTTAGTGCAGAGCGCATTGGCCCCCAAAACCTCGGAAAAATAGTGCGCGAGAAATGTAAATGCCTCCAAACGAGCAATCCCAACAGAAATACTATTGCGAAGGGTGCCGACAAAAATATTGGTTCTCTATTTCCTTTCAACATCCTGAAGAATACTCGCCATATCGCGAGTTTCGCGAGTATCGCCATATCGCGAGTTTGGGAGGGAGGAACGCGGTGGCTCCCATATCGATCTTGTGCCGCACTTGAAGGTTGTATCCGGGGTGTCTTTAAAATAGTCCCTGATGACACCACTCTCCCAGTGGGCGCTGAACTACTAAGCCGGTGTCTAGTCAAAAGCTATCAACACAAAAGTAGTTTGCAGAGTCCTAAAGCCGTTTGCCGGAATTAATTGTTTTCAGTGCATACATTTGTCAGGTTCGGGACATGATGTTCTCGTAAACAGCGCCACGCAGTTGTGACCATGAGTCTAGTCTGTTCGAAATGTGAGTGACAGCGCTTCTTGTAGTTCGCGTCTGAAACGAAGATATTACCGGCAGCCAATGCAAGAAGGTAACTACCACCGCAGAAAGAAAGCATTTCACAATTTGTTGCGCAACCAGGATGCGAGAAGCACAAAATGTAGCTATAGGTGCATTGGAAACAATTGGAAAGCGAGCCTCATTTTTCTCTCATCCAGCCGCAAAAACATTCACGACAGAAAAAAAACGGAGCCTTGGTATAGTGCATTGAGTTTTCGAGATGCGTTCCCCTTCTTAGTTTGCCGACACTCGAAACGTTCAGAAAAGAAAATCATGGGTGAGCTTTTCTAGCAAAGAGCGTGGCTTCACGGCCCAACCCGGAAGGAGCGTTGAGCGAGCTAAGCTTGCGCAGCGCACTCCTTCAGATCCACAGCGCTCGAAAGGCGCGAACTGGCACGCCGCGCATGCTACCCACTTACTTTTTATCATCCAAAGAAGGAGGGCGAGGGCGCAGCCTTACGTCAGCCAGTTTACGCTCGCAACCGGAGCGCAAGGGCCAGCGCCAGCGGCCGCAGCGCCGCCGCTCGGCAGCCAGCTCGCTCCGCCGGCCGTCACGGCTGATCGGTTACTTTTGACAAAGACGGTACGAAGCTGACAGAAAAATGTATTGACGAATTTGTAAGAACGTTCAAAATATTACTCCTAGCATACATTAATCGTATTCGCATTGCAATTTAGGCATCGGGAAAAAACAGCGCTAAATTAATATGAAATTAAGAGAATGTGTTCGAAATGCATCTTTAGCACGAGCTTTTCACGGTAAAGGGCAGCATGCTCCGTTTCCGAACGAAAATGCGTCACCCGATAAGACTGTGGGAAGCGTCGGAACGAGCTTTGCAACTCTGCTGAGAAAACCAGCTGTTTCAAAGCAACAAAAGCTCTCTCCTTCGGCTGGCACCAATGCCACTTTTTGCCCTTCACGACCAGTTCATGGGACAGAGCAGATAGTTCATCTAGGTTTGAAAGATTCCTTCCCAAGTAATTGACCATGCCCAAAACCTGCTCACGTTCGGTACCGCTACTGAAGCATTCATTTATTTGATTGCTTGTACTTTCTGAGAGTCTTGTTTCATGCCAGTTCAATCGAGCAACGAGGCCCAAAAACGCTACATCACGAAGGCCAAAAGAACATTTAGCCGGATTGAGTGTGACGCTGGCTCTAACAAGCTTCCTTAGGACAGCATGCAACCCTTCAATGTGTTCGGTCTTTGATGAACCAAAAATCGGTATGCCATCGATGAGCTTTACTACCCCCGGCAGATCATCACAGGATTTGCCCATGCGCTTCTGAAAATATTCCGGGGCAGAAGTTATCCCAATTTGTAACCGTCAGAAACAGCAGCGGCCGAGAGGCTTGGTGAAAGTGGTGAGCAACTAACAGCATCTGCACGTTTAATTTGATGGAAGCCCGAGTTAGCGTCTAACTTCGAATAATATGATGCTCCCGCAAGAACACCAAACACGTCATCAACTTTCCGACAACGCAACGCTCCCGCAACACACTCTTGTTTAGCTGGGTGAAATCTACGCACATGCGCACTGTGCCTGACGGCTTGAGCACTGCCACGATGCCCGCACACCACTCGGTAGGCTAATCATTTTTTCTAATTACTCCTCGTTCCATTTTAAGTAGTTTGGCTGTCACAGCTTCTATTTATGGAATTGGAACACGAGGAGGTGTGCTCATGGCGAAATGCGAAGCACCCGCTTTCAGCCGAATGATGTATTCACCGGACATTGTGCGAAGACCAGAGAAAAATTTGGGGTTCATGGTTTCAAATCCTTTATCCGACAGGACATAAGCTTCCCCACACCAAGGGCCTCAATGGCTGGTGGCCCCAAGAGAACAGTATGCACAGAATCTACCACATACAGCGTCTGGTGTGTAACTTGCTGCCATCAGAAGACTTCTGCCTCAAAAGTCTCATTCAAGAGGAGGCGTTGAATTCCTGTTTCCGTTAATACTGCGCGTGACGGCTGTAACCGCGAAGGCACTCCGGTGAAATCGAGCGGAACTACCATAACCTCCGCTTCGGAATCGACCTTAGCAAATATTCGCACTCCGTTTACCGTCACCTTGACAAATCTTTTGAACCACTAAGCCCTCCTACAAAGCTACAAAGTAGTTTTCTGGCGCTGTCTGTAGAGCGGAAACGCTTACCTCATTGTTAGGGGCGTGTCAATGGAGACCACAGCGAAGTGTCCTTTGGCTCTACAGCTGTTACACCACACCGCTCGAGCAGGGCACTTGAGCCTAGGTTGGTACGAACGCCCACAAAACCGGCATCGTTGCAAATCCTCATCACTCTTCTGCACCGCGCGTCCCGTAGGTTGGCGAATGTCGCTGTTGCAGTAAGTCGAGGCACCCGGCGTCGTCTTTCGAGCTACAGCCCAGGCTTCGGACTCCTCCTCAGTGGGGCCTAGTTCTTGTTGTCGCTGAATAGTCTCCTTGAGGCGACCATTTGCAAGCGCTGTATCCAAGGTGAGATTGGAATCTCTCCGGAACGACTCTGACATTTCGGCATCTGCAATTCCGATGACGAACCTCCCCCGTACCAGACGGGTCATTTAGGGTGCCGAATACGCAGCAGTGAGCCAGGTGTCTGGCACATGTAGAGCGGTTACGAACTGATCGACTGACTCTCGTGGCTCCTGTTGCCTGCGGTGGAAACAGGCGCTTTCGTACGCAACGGTCTTTGCTCCCACAAAGTGAGCAGAAAACTTTTTCAGACAGTCTCGTAGCTTTTCGATTCTTCTTCTGAGAGCCCAAAAGTTTGGAAAATTATCCTGGCTTCCCTGCTCACGGTGTAGAGCCGCATCGGGACTTGGACTTATTCGGACCTTTCCTTCAGTCCTGTGGCTTGGTTTGGTTTATGGGGTTTAACGTCCCAAAGCGACTCCGGCTATGAGGGACGCCGTAGAGCAGGGCTCCGGAAATTTCGACCTCCTGGGGTTCTTTAACGTGCACTGCCAACGCACAGAACACGGGCCTCTAGAATTTAGACTCCATCGAAATACGACGGCCGCGCCCCAGATCGAAACAGCGTCTTTCGTGTCAGCAGCCGAGCACCATTACCTCCTGAACCCATTCTGGCCACTCCGATGTGTGGTCAAAGTTGAAGTTTCCCGGCGGAGGAATTGCAAGCGTTGCGGTCGGCCGCCGGATGTTGTTGCCATGGGGGTGTCGTGGGTGTTCATTGCACAATCCGCTGTCAACAGAGCGCCGCGGCACTGCCACGTCACGTTGGCCAAAGCGAGACCCTCTATACTCCGACGGGTTCGGCGGATTCGGCGCGCTCTGACGGTGCTGGCGTCGAAATGGAACATGTGCTTGGTGGCTTGGTTCGTTGGAGGATTGGGGTTATGGGTGCGGTATTTGGCTACCCTGTAGGGAAACACTGCACAACACCCGGGAAGAGGGATTGTTAATAAGGGCGGAGAGGAAAGGATAGAGGGGGTGTCCGCGAAAGGCAGCACGGCACGGACCAAGCGAGCGCACTAAGGCACTTGGTGGGCAAGACATTAGTGGCGGGGAGTGGAGGTGGTGATGCCAAAAGGAGCTTAGCACGACGCCACAGCACCGCACCTTAGGGACACTGGACTGCTGAGAAGGGACATAGATGGCAGGTCTGCCATACAGGGACTGTCGTGACGCCGCGAAGCGGCTGATGGCATGAAATGCTCGCAAAGAGACGGATAGTCGGCCCTAGGCAAGAAGGAGGGGCGAGCGAAATCGCCCGACGACGAAGAGAGCGGGAGGCCAAGGGAAACGAGGCGCCCGATGGGGTGAAGCGGTGGCGGCACAAGCGGATGAGTCCGGGGTGCCACCCCATGAACACGACAACGCAGACTACCGCCCATAGATAGCGATGTGCGTGCCCAAACACCCCGTGTAGGCCGCCGGCTGCGGCCAACCCCTGGGAGCAAACGCCACCACGCGAGCCCCACAATATCCGCCGACAGGCCCATCGCTCTAAGAAAAAATGCTGTTTAGGGGCGGGCGCGAGATTAAAAGGTAATGCGACAAAAGAGACGCAAAGGGATAACAGCGGGCACCACGAAGTGCGCGCGGAAAGAAGGCACGCGATTAGCGAGCCGTAGTGGCGCGCCAAATGGGGTCGATGTGAAAACACCCTAAGAATTGCGTTGAAGGCAGGAAAAAGGAGAATTATAGCATAGGCGTATAGCGGGCAATGAGGTTGAACGCAGTGAAATTAGGTAGGCAGAAAGGCGAGGTGAGAAGGTGGCGCAAAAAGCACGGTAAGAGGAGTTGGGTCGGTCCTGGGCGAAAAGAGCACGAGAGCGGGAGTGCGGCGCGGCACCCGACGGGGCGAAGCGGCGGCGGCAGAAGCGGACGGGTCCGGAGCGGCGCAGTCATGAACGCGACATCGCAGACCACCGCCCTTAGCGAAGTACTACATACGCGTCCACGCAATCCGTGTGCGCCGACGACTGCGGTCAACACCTGGGCACATGCGCAACAACGAGGACCCCCGGAAAACGCGCCGAAAAGCGGACCGCCTGCGCGCAAAAGACTCAGGGGTGGGGGGGGGGGGAACTGGAGATTATGAAACGCGGGGAAGAGATGGCGCGCGAAAAAAGCGTGCCGGTGAGGCAAGGAGGAGAGGGAATCAAGAAGGCTCAAAGGAGAGAACTGCCAGTGAGGCAGGAGGGGGAATCAGGTACACGAGGTAGTACATAGGAGGAGGAAGTCACCCCTCGTCCAGAGTCCTCAGGTAGATGTCCGAGCAGCAGACACACGCGAACACCGCACAGTGGTACCTGCTCGAGGGATGTGGTGGAGGGCTGCGGTAAACCGCTGCAATGCAGGGAAGCAGAATATGAGGCGCAGCAAAGGTTTCCTTGGATGACAGTTGAGTAATCCATGGCAGGGTCGAGGTAGGGCGGGCGCAGTGGCGGCGGGGGCTTCGGGAACGCCGTTGAGGCGGAACAATGGGGCTAGGCGAGAGACCGCCCGCCGGGGGCCTCCGAGCGACGGAACATGTGCATATTCTGCGCCGGGCGCGTCAAGTCCGAACCCAGAATGCACCGCGCGGGTCGGCTGCGAAGCGCGCAGCCCATTGCGCAGCCGCTACTCGGAGGCAGCAGGCCGGACGAATGGACATCTGCTCATGCGCGCCGCTTGTCGCTCAGCGCTGTCTCGCGTCGACGCGGCTGGGGTATAGGGGGGTGATTTGCAGCCCGGGTCAGCGTCGATAACGTGACGCGTCCGACCACAACCGACGCGCTTGCGCGCGGCGAGAACGCCGGGGTATATCAGAGCCTTAACGAGCAGACGGCAGATGACGGGCTAAGATCCCCCGCCTTCATTTCCCGCTTACTTATATACCGGCATCAGTGATAAGATTTCAATGTGCGCCGCCTTTTCACGGTTGCGGATGACCGTGTTGCACAAGTCAGAGTGGCACCACACACACTTCCTGTTTGTTTTGTCGATAAGATTCCCATTTTGGGTCTATTTCTTCTTGAGATAATTGCGCCTTCTTAGCTTATCTGTGTTCCCTTGAAGCCGCATGTCCGTTTTCAACGGCCTTCAAATAATTTCCTTATTCCACCGGCTTCGTGCCTTCCCCTTTCATTGCAGTGATTTGCAGTTTTTACATCTTTCATTTTCTTACTGGTGTAACTGATTATAATCACAATTTCTCATGGGGCGTTTCTCTGTCGCTTCCAATATGCCTGAAGCTATTCGGGCTATTTGTTCGTCGTTTAATTTTGCGTTCCCTTTTTGTCTTCTCAGCATTTCTCTTTGGATCAGGGCTTTAATTGACAGAGGCGCTAATTCACAACTGAAATTTCAGAAGCTTCCCAGAATGTACTCCCCATATTCGTCTATTTCCGTTTTTTGCGTGCTTGCTATAGGTTCCCTGCGACATTACGCAGTAGTGAATTGCCGTCTACCAGCTACTTAATTCCCACCTGACTATTCCCTCACATTTAGATTATTTTGTCAAACATGTAGGGGAATCCTTCAAGGTGGATTAAATTTCTAATGATGGGGTAATTACTCATTAGCACCGAATGAGTAATTACGCTTACTAATTTCTGTATTTGCGATAACTAGGTTGTGTTGCTCACTGAAGTCCAGCATTACCTTCCCGTTACTGTCTGTGTTTCCATCCAGATGTTCGATGTGGTCACTCATGTTGTCCAACAGAATAATATAGGTACCGCCGCCAAACGGTTTTCTATCGTCATAAAGGCACTTAACTAGATCCTTGTTTTCTCTCCTGCATTTGTCCCTGTCCCTAAATAAACTACCCTATGCATGTCCTTTACCGGCAATTGTTCCTGATACACCACACAGACGCCGCATGGTGTTGCTCCTGTAGACCAGATGCCGCTGAGCTCAGCATACTGCATAGCCGCCAGAGTTTTCGCGACAACCACCCACGACGCTTCCTTAACACTTTTTGGCCTTTCAATTCCTTGTAAACATGGCAGAAAGCAGCGCGTATATAAAGGAAAGGAAACAGAAAAGACGCTAACACAGGGCGCTAATTGACAACTGAAATTTCAGAGGCCCGGTTGTTGACAAGGAAATACAAAGAAAAAATCAGGAAAGAAAACAACAAGGTAACTGTCACAATGGACGAGTCGACGCACACACTGCGTTTCTTCATGCCGCGGAGCGCAGAAAGAGAGGCCTTCCGTATGCGTCCGATATCGCTAAAGCCACTCAGTAAGCTATTGCGGTTTCGCACACACAGCTGCGCTCTGCCGGGCACAACCAGGAG
This sequence comes from Amblyomma americanum, assembly GCA_030143305.2. NCBI lineage: Eukaryota > Metazoa > Arthropoda > Arachnida > Ixodida > Ixodidae > Amblyomma > Amblyomma americanum. Next base: position 54,235 of record JARKHS020023444.1, on the reverse strand, counting down.
CACGGAATGTCGTCTAGCTTCACACCAGCCCTGAGCTCAAGACACGCTGAGCGTGTGGTGGAGACTTTTTCTGAGCCGGCATGAACGCGCCAGCTTCAACCTCTGAGGAAGTCGACGAGACCGATATAGCCATTGCTTTGGCATACACACACGCCCATTACGTTATCAGTAACTTGAAAAACCGCCATTATAAATATCAGGCGCAGGGTTCATACCTCTACATATTGCCTGCTGCACATGGCCACCTCCGCCGACGCGCAGAGCTCATCCGGAAATGCCGGGATTTCCTGCGTACTCGGGAAATCCCGACAACGAGGTCGCCGACTCCTTAGCCCGAAGGCCTAGAAACAGGACACAGGTGGACCTCGTGGGGGAATTTCTCGACGAAACATATGCACTCGTTTCCTCACCCCACTGCAAAATCCCGTACTGAGCGCTTCATCTACCCGCCAGCCCACAAATCCTTTACTACCAGGCAACAGCCAATTAGGCGTCGCCTGCTGACGTGTACGATGCCTATTACACCAGCGAAGCTATCTATATTTATGCCGGTACCCCCAGTTGAGTTTCCCCCTTCAGGTGAAGATGAGAGGAAACACCTTGTTGACGATGAAATCGGGATTTCTTGATGACCCAGTGGTTCTAACTCGCTAACTTTCACGCTATTCGAAGAAAGCAGAAGTTTAACTATTTATTTACAACGTAAATAAAGAAGAAGAAACAAAGCAAGGAGAGCACTATTTACAGCATGACTAAACCCTTGATCACACGAATTCAGCCTTCGTTCAACGCAGAGCGCTGACTTTTAAACCATCTGTATCCGCCCTTAGCGGGGACAAGAACCAATAAGATTACAAGCGACTCACCTCACCACTCAGAGGTTAGGAAAAGGAAAATAAGGTTTCCGCCAGCTGATCACAGTTTGGGGCAAGAGTACTGATTAAACCTTTGGGAAAGGAGAAGTTGAAATGAAATACACAAACAGCAGAAACGCGACCACCCTTCCCCACGGTACCTACGGCCCAGCCGTTACTGCTTTCCCAACATTGTAATCTGTTTTCTCTTTCGCACACGCTACAAACATGCCGACGAGACGATCAGTAATGTTGTTTACAGAACACATCCGAAGAGAAGAAGACAGTCGTTACAGGAATAATGGGTTTCATGGTCACTCGGCTCCTACCCAGCCGTGTCTCCTCCAGTCCCGAAGCCTCGGCAACCCCTTGACAGCGCACTCACGTCGACCGCTGTATCTGGTTTGGGTTGTTCCCGGCGGGTTATACCCCCTTTACACGGGCAGCCTTAACCGTGGTTAAGCTTAACTACAGTTAAGGCGTTCAACCACGGTTAGAGTTAACTGCAGTTCGCCGCGCTTACACACAGTTTAGCCATCTCGGTTAGTGCGACGAAACAGATCATGTGATACTCGCCTCATTGAAGTTAAAACGTCGCCCACTCGGCGTATTATTAAACAGGGCTACGTTGAAAAGAGCACATAAGAGGAAAAACGTTGTTTCTTGCGCTAAGGCCGACTTAAAAACTTTTTTCTTTGTGCTTGTGGTTGTCGTTAGCCGAAATCTAAAAACAAGTTCTAAACAATGATCACAGTCGACTTCGTAGCCGACTGCGCGTTCTACTTTGCCTACTTCAGCCTCTTTTTCCCGTGACTGCTCGCTGCGACGCATCACTGCTCACTGCTATTGTTGTTTATTTTGGTGGCTTTTCTTTCACAGTGAGTGCTGCGCTTGTGTAGTTAAGATCCTGCGGACGTCTTGTGTGTCAAGCCTATGTTGGCCCTTAGCAGGCCTGTCGTGAACGAGGGCGACGCTCAATTTTGGGCTGCATTCGTGGCGCATCATGAAGCGCTACAACGCCTGCGCGTACAGATGCTGGCGCTGAGCGCTGAAATTGTCATTCTTGAAGAGACGAGGAAGTGACACCGGGGGCGTCCGAAGCTCTTTTTGTTGGCGGCGGCGCACCTGTCCGTCCGTGATCAGTCGGCGTACCCGCGCCCAGACTCGTGGTACGAGACCACGCTTCCGCACCTTCCGGACAGCGGACTTCGAGAAAACTTTCGGATCAACCGCGGCACATTCCGGTACACGGTGGCTGTTTGTGGAAGCATGAGCCGGCAAGATACCAACATGCGGAAAGCGATTCCGCTGGAGAAACGCGTGGCGATCGGCTTGTACCGCCTCGCAACATCCGCAGAAGAGCGGACTGCTGCCAACTTGTTTGGCGTGAGCACTGCGTCAGTTAATTTAATATTTCACGAATTTTGCAGCGGGGTTGTGGAGTAGTTGGAAGCACGATTTGTGCATTTCCCAACACCAGCTGAGCTTTACGAGCACATGTGTAAATTCACAGCAGTCTGTGGTTTCTCTCAAGGTGTCGATGCAGTGTATGGCTGTCATATCGAGGTGTGCCCCCAAAGCAAGAAGCTGCTGAATAATACAATCATAAGGGGTGGTACAGTGTCGTTCTACTTGCTGTCGTCGACCACACATACAGGTTCCTATGCACGAATGTTGGGAGCCCTGGTAGGAACAATGACCCGGCACTGTTTCAGAAGTCTCGACTGCCAGCTACTCTGGCTAGTGAGTTGTTCCGACAAGAAACATAGCTCATTGAAGGTTTGGGAGTTGGCACAATTCTTGGTGATCAAGCTTTCCCCTTGCAGACGCACCTGATGAAGCTGTACCCCTTCCAGGTGCCTCTGGGTCCCCCTCACAGACCTTTAACTACCGGCTGCCGAGTGCCAGACGTGTTGTCGAAAATGCTTTTGGACGTGTCAAGGCACGCTTTAGAATGGTGCTGAAGGGCCTTGAGTATGACATCCACAATGTCAGTTATGTGATGCGTGCTGCTTGTGTGCTGTACAACATTTGTGAGCAGCTTAGTGACCGCTGTGATTCAAACTAGTTTGGTGTGGTGCAGAGCGCTGATGAAAGGCGGCCTCAGCCGGTGTGCAAAAGCAACCGGGAAGAGACGTCAGATGTGGCTGTCGGGACGCCCTGGCCAAGCACCTTGCCTTGAGCTAGAACCCAGTCCGTGGGGAACTCAAGAGCAGCTAAGAAGGACACCTCTACCAAGAGGGAACAGCCCTGAACAGAGCTACGCACACATTATTGAAGGAGCAGACTCTCGGTTCGGCTCACCTTAAATGGCTACCATTGCACGCACATGATGCATACTCCCTACTGGGGTGAAGGTTATGAGGGTTACAACTAGTGTAATTTTCGTAACCTACATGTTCTTCATAAAATAGGTTTGGTTTATGGAGTTTTAACGTTCCAAAGCGGCTTGGGCTATGAGTGATGCCGTAGTGAAGGGCTGCAGAATTTTCGACCACATGGGGTTCATTAACATGCACCGACATTGCACAGTACACGAGTGTCTTGCTTTACACCTCCATTGATAAGCCGCTGTCGTGGCCAGGCTTTCAGAAAATAGTCTTGCATTATATAGCTAATGTTAATTATTGGTTCTTGTTAAACTACAAAACGAAGTGGTTCGTACCAACTACTAGTATTCCTTATGACAAACAAACCTTCACCTACATGCAACCATCTCTAATGAACTAATAATGAAGATTTCATTACTTCCTGTAAACAAATTCTCTTCAAACAGTTTTGCTCGCAGACGGTAGTAAAATGCCAGCATGAGCTTTCCATTTTTATATGATTCATTCTTGTTGAGCACTGCTGTTTATGTTGCAGTTTCATTGCCATTGTACTACCTTTTTCATTGTTGTGTTTGTGTCACATGGTCTGCATGTTGGCAGCTATTCTATCAATTGCTGTTTGCTTATAATTTTCGTGTATAACTGGCCATCGTCTTGCCACATTGCCAATCAGCAACTTGTTGGTACCTTGTCAAGCACAACACAAAACAGTACACAAAACTTTCAGCAGTAAAAGACCTTTCAACTCATCACATGCTGTAATATCAAATAACTTCCAGCTGTTTTGATCACTCTTTATTGAGCGAGTTATTATTTTTTTTTGTCTAGAAATTTTGCAAGCAGTTGCACCATGGTTGCATTTATGGCATTCGCTTCCTTCTGAAGGCGCACCATTATCTTGCGCATTTTGTGTGCCTTGCGGTCGGCCTTTGCTGCTGCCTCGCTTTCTCCTTTATGGACGGCAACTAGCTGCTCTATAGCAGATCCTTGTCGCTTGTGGCGGCTCTATTGGGGTTCCCTTCTTTTGGCGCTTGTGCCAGCACCGGCACTGCTCCTTGCCCCTGCAGTGGCACTGTTGCTTGCGCCAGCACTGGCTCTGCTTGTGTCACCACTGCTGTTGCCTGTGCTTTGCAGTACAGGTACTGCAGCACTGGCACTGTAAATGGGAGAGCTGGCCACAAGTTGTGAGAGGTCGTCTCTTCTGCTTCCTTCAGGCAGGCTGTCCTCCCATGACAGGAGCACTTCTGAGCCGTCCAGTGCCTCATTTACAACTGGCAGCTGCACATGATGAAACATACAAGTCAGCATGTTATCATCTCAGAAAAGAGAGCAATCATCAGCTTCCACAATACATTAGAAAAACACAAACTTGTGATGGCCCAACTGGAAAGAAGGCAGCGGTTCAAAGTTTTGTTTTCCTGAACATAACTAAATAGATATATGAAGATCCAGACATGTACATCAGCATTCCCTAGCCCCAGCTTTCACATGAACCAATGGGTTCTGTTCAGTTTTTTCCTGAATACTGTTGCGGAGTGCAATCGCCTTCCTTTAGGTTTATGTGACTCGAAATATTTTGTGAAGGAGTTGGAGAATTTTTGTACGGCTCCTAATATTGGTGTTGTGATGAATGTTGGAATTTATGTCCTTTAAATGGCTTGTGGCTGTTGCGGCTAATGGTTTTATGGCTTTTATAATTGTGTGCCACTCCTGCTTGGGCCAAAGTTATGGCTCGCTGTACGTACAAAAAAATAAATGAATGAACAGCTGAACAAGACAGTATACCAAACTGATCAAAGTCAATAACAAGCAATATGTTAAACAGTTGCAAGCATGTGGGGCATGGTTTACCAAGGTTGACCAAGGGTAAACCGAGCTGATGAGGTTGAGTTGAACAGAAGTACATGGAAAGTGAGGTGTGAACTCTGGCACATCTAGGCGCTGCGATTTGAAGACGCAAGTGGCATTTCCGCTCCCGATTGCCATAATGCCCATGGTTGTGGGAGTAGCTTACTCTACATCCCCCCCCCCCCCAATCTGTCCAATGGTTCCAAAGGAAGGATTGCTGGGTCAGTTGGTTTATCATTCAAGGCTTAAAAACAGCACGAAAAATGGGATGATACAGAAAGAAGGAAAACACAGCACTGAACCTGCAATTGAGCGTATTTTATGTAAATGGCAATAAATACAGAAAGCATGCACAAAGAGCTCATAGACAAAACGCAATACAATACAGATATTACTTATATACTTCGAACGAAGACAGCGCAAAAAAGGACAACTACAGAAGAGGACACGACACAAAGGAGCGCTTCTCTTCTGTGGTTGTCCTTTTTTACGCTGTCGTTCATTCCAAGTATGAATCAGCCAACTAGCCCACCACTTTGTTTTATTGAATTACTTGGACATTACAGATATCACATAGAAATTTATTATCTCTTTGCTACTTCCCTTCAGTGTCCCTGTAGAGAAACAACAGTTCGCAATAACAGCTTATGATCCACAGGTTGCTGTATTACTCCACAGTATTCAAGCCCAGTTGCTAATAGAATCAATGGACGAAGATGAGTATCTACAAGAGAAAGAAGGATGAAGGTGAGGCTGCATAGGCACAGGTGTGAAAGATGAATTGTCATACAGCACTAGCAATATTAATATATCACACAAATAAAGGCACCGAAATTCTGGTGCGTGCCATAACTTCATCTTACTAGAGACTTAAGTCGTATCCATCCGCAGTGTGTGCCTTTTGACATGATTCCCACCCGAAATAAAAAGGACGTAACCTAAACCAGCAATGCACATTGAACTCCCTGTACAACAAAGCGGTTTTTTCTCTGGCATGGTAACATTAATTATATGGGGAGACAACCAGCTAACTACCGATATGTAGAATTGCTAGAAAAAAACAAGGATTTATGGACGAGCAGTGGGAGTTGCTTGGCTAGTTGGTTCACGTTTCATGACAAAGAACAACAGCACAAGGCAAAAATGTAGACGTGGAGGCCAGTGCCCATGTTTGTAGGAGTAGTTTACACAAGTGCTCGAGTCTGTTCTTTATTACCTATTGTTGGCCAGCATTTTATAATGAGTATAAGTTCCGCACTGAGAAATGAGCAGCAATAGAATTCTGAAGTGATCTGAACGACAGATTACACGCAATGGTATAAATCACAAATTACCTCTAAACTTTCCTCGACTCGCCCATCATCGTTGATGGGAAGGCAGCCGAGGAAACTGGAGCTGCCAGTAGAAAATCCATGAGACACCAGGCGACCCAGTTGAAGTGCCTGTCCATCGCAGCTGCCTGGACAAATAAAAATGATGTGAGCTATTAAATGTGTTGCTAAAAAACATTTTAAGGTTGTGATCACAGCATTTCTCTCAGTGGATTAAGCTTCACTGTACACATTCTCAATGCAAGAATAAAATTTCATAGATAAGTGTCTAATGCATATGCACAGGCACTGCTGAAATTAATGCATGCAATTTACATTTGCAATGTGGCTAAACTACACCTGCTAGTTGCTGCTTTGCAATTGAAGCCACGACTGTGCATTATGGTTCAACTATTGTCATTCTAGCAATATCTTACTTGGTTAATTTCTAGATTTATTTCTTTCATATATCTTTCCCAGGCTGCACTGTGTATACTACTTCACAAATGCTGGTAGTACACAGTGAAGCCTCGTAAAGAAATATGAAATAAACCCAGAAATTCAATTAAATACATTGTTGCTCTAGCAGGTGGCCAGAAATAGAAATGCTGTCAGCGCTGCAGCTCGCAATTTGCAAATAAAAACGACGAACAACACGTGTGTAACGAGGAAGACGAAGTTTGCATGCAGCGCCGTGCACGCGTGCACGAGCGGAGATTCTAAGTGCTGCGTATGCTGCTCCTGCCTGAGGACATTACTCTCGAGTCCTTACTACCTCAACAATGCATTCTCAAGATCGTCTTCGACACTCCAGAACTGTGCGACGACGGCGAAGAGAATCGGCGCGTTGCTCCAGCGACAACACATGCTACTGTCGCACATGCGAGGCTGACTTAAGCAGTTAAGCTGCACTATGAAAACAGCGCCAAGAACCCAATGGCACGAGCATCGTTCGGTAAAGGTCGCACTTACCGTATTTCTTGTTGAGGTTTTCCATTTTCAGCTTCACTTGTTTGCTGGTGTATGGGCCTTGTCCCGGCGGCAGCCCGGCGTTCAGTTCCGCGACAATCACAGCATATATCCGAGCGTTGCGCGTGTTACCGTGTCAGATCCGTGTCAGATGTGTATCAGGGCCGTATCAGAGTCGCGGTTGTTGAATCAAGCCAGATGACACAACTCTGGGAGGACGAGTCGTTCGATGTTGCTGCTGCCACGGGCGCCGCCATCTTGTCGGTTAAGGTAGCAGACGGTGGTCAGCAAGCTCAGTTTGGGTAACTGTGGTTAGGTGGCGTAACTGCAGTTTCGTCTGCCGTGTGAGCGCGGCTAACTATAGTTACGGGAACCGTAGTTACCTTAACTGTGGTTAAGGTCGCCCATGTAAATGCGGTATTACGCCCGTGACGGCGCGGCGTAAACAGTGGACGTCGGCTGCAAGAAGGGGAGGCCGGGACGGGACGGGTCCCTTTGTTGGCGACTTCCGACCCCACTGGAGCCGCCTTCCTTTCGAACACGAGACCAACTAGTTCGCGGAAAGGTCAGCAAACTCCACACCCCCCAACATAAGCCACAGACCTTGCGGAGTACACTTCTGACTGCACGCACCAGCCTGAACGTTAGAACACTGCGGCAGACACACCGGACTGAAAGCACGATTGAAAGCACATTTCCTCTCCTTTCGTGACTTTACTTACTTCCGGCCTCCGAGTGCGTCGGAGGTGCAATCATGAGCTCTGTCGGAGCTGTTATTTATTGCCGTTTCTAGCCGTGGTAACAGGCTTACGGCTGCATTGGAAGACGAGCACCGGATTATTAAGAGCGAAACCTTACACTCCGAGCCGCAACTATGAATGTCACTGGCGTTGCGCTTTGATTTCTAAGCAGGAGGTGTGGCCTCACGTCATACTACATGACTCGCCACAGCTGCGCAGCTCGCCTGGTCGCCGCTCCGACACTATCGTGCCGAATACCGGCACAATCCGGTTCCTATGACGGGACTAGATAAAGCTGGCGAGCGGATTCTCCTCAGGATCCTGGTGTTCCCGGCGGTTCTCAAGCACTTTGATTCTTCTTTTGACGGCCGGTGCTCATTGTGTGGGGAGGTGGTCGACACCATTCTCATGGTTTGGGCATGCAGGGAAAATGCTTCTCTCCCCCTCATCACCTCTTCCCCCACCCCAGAGGACTGGGAGGCGGCCCTGCTCGGCTGCCAGGAACTATCGGCCCAATAGGCCCTGGTTCGGTGGACCTGCGCAGCGGTCAAGGCCAACAGGATCCCGGAATGAAGGACTCCGCCTTGTATTGCAAGGGGCGAGACCCTCTAGGGGCCTCTCCACGAGCACCTCTCTGTAAATATAGGCGAATAAATGCTTTTCACCGCCACCACCGATCGCCGGCGCAACGGATCTCGCCGCTCCGCAGACCACGTGACTCGCTTGCCCTATATATCGCGCGCCAGCTGCTCGCCCCTCCAGTAGTTACTCCGTCGCTCAACACGAGCCCTGGAGGCCGGGCCTAGTAAGAGGACACTGGTTCAGTACAGAGAAACCAGGCCGCATCTTCCGGTCGTCTCACTAGGTATAACAGGGTTAAAATACGGCACTGATTTTGCCAAGTTTGCCTTCAGGTCAGTTGGTGCTGAACACCTTGTTTATGCGCACGGGTGTAAGAACTAGACCTTAAAGAGTAGAAGTTTAGTAGAATTCATCTTGAAACCACGCAAAAAAGACAAAGGGCGAGGAAGAAACTATCGGACAGAGCGCAGAACTTCAACTAGTTTATTGCAACAGTGCGTCACATTTATACAGCCATCGTAATAACATTGCAACATGACAAACGATCATCACGTAACCATTGTGCGCAGGCGTGTACGGGACATCATGAAATCTAGATATGAATACTCTTTATCAGACAGGTTTACCCAGGCTTTGCTTACACACGAGCCGGATTCCTTCTTGATACAGTAGGCCTCGTAAACTTCTCTGCTTAGTTTAGACCCGAACGTGTTCAGGATAGTGGTATCGCGGAACCGAGGCGTGCAACCACGGCATTGGCGACAATGGTCGCCCACATGCCCTCCCCCTGCCAATGCGCCTACTCCTGCGTGGTGCTCCTGAAGCCTGACGTTTATTCGTCCAGTTTTTCCGATGTAGCTTTTGCCACAGGACAGGGGTATACGGTAAACGACCCCCCTTTTTGCACAGGACAAATCTTTCTTCGTGCTTGATACCGCATTTTTCCTTCTGCTTTCCCTGCACCTTGTTGTCTAGGCCGGCCAGTTTTTAGGGTGCGGTGAAGACCACCGGTACGTCGCCCTTCTGAGCCACTTTTTTCCCCAAACATTGGCCGGCCTATGCAACAAGGTGCAGGGAAAGGACAAGGAAGAATGCGGTATCAAGCACGCAGAAAGATTTGTCCCGTGCAAGAGGGGGGTCGTTTACCGTATACCCCTGTCCTGTGGCAAAAGCTGCATCGGACAAACTGGACGTTGTATAAACGTCGGACTTTAGGAGCATCACGCTGGAGTAGGCGCATTGGCGGGAGGGGAGGGGGGGGGGGGGGGCATGTGTGCGACCATTGTCGCCACTGCCGTGGTTGCACGCCTCGGTTCCGCGATACCACTATCCTGAACAAGTTCGGGTCTAAACTAAGCAGAGAACTGCACGAGGCCTACTATACTTAGTGGCACAGGCAGGGGCATATTGGTTTACATTCTTTTTCTGGCTGCTTCACCATACTTTTTGTATCAAGAAGGAATCCGGCTCGTGTGTCAGCAAAACCTCGGTAAACCTCTCTGATAAAGAGTATTCATATTTAGATTGCATGATGTCCCTTACACGCTGCGCACAATGGTTACGTGATGATCGTTTGTCATGTTACAATGTGATTACGATGACTGTATAAATGTGACGCATTGTTGTAAAGAACCAGTTGAAGTTCCGCGCTTTGTCCTGTTAGTTTCTTCCTCGTCCCTTGTCTTTTTTTGCGTGGTTTCAAGATGCATTCTACTAATAGTCACCAACTAGTCCGTCTCTCTCTATTATAGTAGAAGGTTGCAGGGGCATGCTTATATATTAGATGAACCGCGTGTGGGCTGTTAGGTTTAGTGTGCCGAAGGTATGAAGCGACTTCACAGTATGGACTTGAAGATGAAACAGACGCGGCGGTATTATTGGCCCATCAAAGCAGACTGTGCGTCCTAAGATGCGCTGGCATTGCACACAATGCTCAACGAAGACGTGCGCGTCGCCTTTCTCGCTAATGGAAGATTAACCGATGTGGCCAAGGAACACTGGTGGCGGTGGTGGTAATAATATGTTGAGCATGAGAATTCGAGGCCCGCAGGTCCCCTGGGTCTCCGCACGGCCCCACTCACAGCCTAAACGTTCATTTGGTGTTGGTCCATGGCTATGCGACCCGGCTTACGGCGATCTTTTGCCTGGTTAGTTCTGCTGACCACTGTGAAGTCTGCCGGTTTCGGATAGGTATCGGCTTGGCGGGGAAAGGAGATGTCGGGCATGATAGGAGGGTGTCTGCTTTGGTATGAGAGCACAAAGAGCTTATGGGGGGGGGGGGGGGGGTTGAGTTTGCTGACCTTTCCACGAACTAGTTGGTCTCGTGTTTGCAAGGAAGGCCACTCCAGTGGGGTCGGAAGTCGCCACCAAAGGGACCCGTCCCGTCCCGGCCTCCCCTTCTTGCAGCGGACGTCCTCTGTTTACTCCACGCCGTCACGGGCGTAACCCGCCGGGAACAGCCCTAACCAGATACAGCTGCCGACATGAGTGCAGTGTCAAGGGGTTGCCGAGACATCGGGACTGAAGGAGATACGGCTGGGTAGGAGCCGAGTGACCATGAAACCCATCATTCCCGTAACGACTGTCTTCTTTTTGGATGTGTTCTGTAAACAACTTTACTGATCGTCTCGTCGGCATGTTTGTCGCGTGTGCGAAAGAGAAAACAGATTACAATGTTGGGAAAGCAGTAACGGCTGAGCCGTAGGTACCGTGGGGAAGGGTGGTCGCGTTTCTGCTGTTTGTGTGTTTTATTGAAACTTCTCCTTTCCCAAAGGTTTAATCAGTACTCTTGCCCCAATCTGTGATCAGCTGGCGGAAACCTTATTTTCCTTTCCCTAACCTCTGAGTGGTGAGGTGAGTCGCTTGTAATCTTATTGGTTATAGTCCCCGTTAAGGGCGGAGACAGAGGGTTTAAAAGTCAGTGCTCTGGGTTGAACGAGGGCTCAATTCGTCTGATCAACGGTTTAGTCATGCTGTAAATATTGTTCTCCTTGCTTTGTTTCTTCTTGTTTTATTTATGTTGTAAATAAATAGTTAACATTCTCTTTTTTTCGATTGACGTGAATGTTTGCGAGTTAAAACCACCGGGTCATAAAGAAACCCCGATTTCATCATCAACAAGGTGTTTCCTCTCATCACCACCTGAAGGGGGAAACTCAACTGGGGGTACCGGCATAAATATGGATTGGTGTAATAGGCAGCGTTCGCGCCTGCAGGAGATGCCTAATTGGCTATTCTCTGGTAGTGAAGATTTGGTGGGCTGGCGGGTAGATGAGGCGCTCAGTACGGGATTTTGCAGTGAGGTCAGGAAATGAGTGAATACGGTTCGTCGACAAATTCCCCACGAGGTCCCCCTGTGTCCTGTTTCAAGACCTTCGGGCTAAGGAGTCGGCGACCTCGTTGTCGGGATTTCCTGAGTTCGCAGGAAATCCCGGCATTTCCGGATGAGCTCTGCACGTCGGCGGAGGTGGCCATGTGCAGCAGGAAATATGCAGGGGTATGAACCCTGCGGCTGGTAATGTTTAGAATCGCGGTTTTTCTAGTTGCTGACAATGTAATGGGCGTCTGTGTATGCCAAAGCAATGGCTATATCGGTCTCGTCGACTTCCTCAGAGGTGGAAGCAAACGCGTTCATGTGGGCTCAGAAAAAATCTCCACCATGCACGCAGTGAGTTTTGAGCTCACGAATAGTGTGAAGCTACACGACATTCCGTGCTCCTGGTTGTGCCCGGCAGAGTGCAGCTGTGCCTGCGAAGCCACAATACCTTATTGAGTGGCTTTAGCGATATCGGTCACATACGAAAGGACTGTCGCTTTCCGCGCTGCGCGGCATGAAGAAACGCAGTGTGTGCGTCGGCTGGCTCATTGTGGCAATTACCATGTTGTTTTCTTTCCAGATTTTTTTCTTTGTTTTTCCTTGTCAACCACCCTGTCTCTGAAATTTCAGTTGTCAATTATCGCCCTGTGTTAGCGTGTTTTCTGTTTCCTTTCCTTTACATACGCGCTACTTTCTGCAATTTTAAAAGGAAACTGAAATGTCAAAAACGGGAAGGAAGCGTCGTGCGTTGTTGCGGAAACTCTGGCGGTTATGCAGTATGCTGAGCTCAGCGGCCTCTGGTCTACAGGAGCAACGCCATGCGGCGTCTGTGTGGTGTATCAGGAACATGTGCCGGTAAAGGACATGCCTAGGGTAGTTTATTTAGGGACAGGGGACAAATGCAGGCGAGAAAACAAGGATCTAGTTCAGCGTCTTTATGACGATGGAAAACTGTTTGGCGACGGTGCCTATATTATTCTGTTGGGCAACATGAAAGACCACGTCGAGTATCTGGATGGAAACACCGACAGTAACGGGAAGTTAATGCTGGACTTCAGTGAGCAACACAACCTAGTTATTGCAAATACATAAACTAATAAGAGTAATTACTCATTGGGTGCTAATGAGTAGTTACTCCATTATTACAAATTTATTCCACCTCGAAGGATTCCCCTAAACATTTGATAAAATAAACCAAATGGAAGGGAAAAATCAGGTGGGAATTGAGTAGCTGGTAGACGGCAATTCACTACTGCGTAATGTCGCAGGGAATCTATAGCAAGCACGCAAAAACGGAAATAGACGAAGATGGGGAGTACAGTCTGGAACGCTTCTGAAATTTCAGTTATCAATTCAGCGCCCTCGGTCAATGAGAGCCCTGATCCAAAGAGAAATGCTGAGAATACAAAAAGGGTACGCAAAATTAAACGACGAACAAATAGCCCGAATATATTCAGGCATATTGGAAGCAACAGAGGAACGCCGCATGGGAAATTGGGATTATAATCAGTTACAGTAAGAAAATGAAATACGTAAACACTGCAAATCGCTCTAAAGGAAAGAGGAAGGCAGGAAGCTGGTGGAATAAGGAAATTAAGAAGGCCCCGTTGAAAACGGACGGTCAGCTTCAAGGGAACACAGAGAAGCTAAGAAGGCGCAATTATCTCAAGAAGAAATAGACCCAAAATGGGAATCTTATCGACAAAACAAACAGGAAGTGTGTGTGGTGCCACTCTGACTTGTGCAACACGGTCATCCGCAACCGTTAAAAGGCGGCGCACATTGAAATCTTATCACTGATGCCGGTATATAAGTAAGCGGGAAATGAAGGCGGGGGATCTTAGCCCGTCATCTGCCGTCTGCTCGTTAAGGCTCTGATATACCCCGGCGTTCTCGCCGCGCGCAAGCGCGTCGGTTGTGGTCGGACGCGTCACGTTATCGACGCTGACCCGGGCTGCAAATCACCCCCCTATACCCCAGCCGCGTCGACGCGAGACAGCGCTGAGCGACAAGCGGCGCGCATGCGCAGAAATCCATTCGTCCGGCCTGCTGCCTGCGAGTAGCCGCTGCGTCATGGGCTGCTCGCTCCGCAGCCGACGCGCTGTGCGTTCTGTGTTCGAGGCTTCGACGGGCCCGGCGCAGAATAGGCACATGTTCCGTCGCTCGGGGGCCGCCGGCGTGGTGTCTCGCCTAACCCTTTTGTTTCGCCTCATCGGCGTTCACGAAGCCCCCGCTGCGACTGCGCCCGCCCTACCTCGTCCCTACCATGGATTACTCAACTGTCATCCAAGGAAGACTTAGCTGCGCCTAATATTCTGTGACCCTGAATTGCAGCGGTTTACCGAGCAGACCTTCACCACGTCCATCAAACGGTTACCACTGTGCGGTGTTCGCTTGTGTCTGCTGCTCGGACATCTCCCTGAAGACTGGACGATGAGTGACTTCCTTCTATGTACTACCTCGTGTACGTGCTTCCTCTTCCTGCCTCACTGGCAGTTCTCTCCTTTGAGCCTTCTTGATTCCCTCTCCTCCTTGCCTCACCGGCACGCTTTTCTCGCGCGCCATCTCTTCCCCGCGTTTCATAATCTCAAGTCCACCCCCCCCCCCTTCCCGCCCGCGTCTTTTGCGCGCGGGCGGTCCGCTTTTCGGCGCGTTTTCGGGTGGTTCTCGTTGTTGCGCGTGTGCCAGGGGTTGGCCGCAGTCGTTGGCAAAGACGGGGTGCGTGGACGCGTATGTAGTACATACTTCGCTATCTAAGGGCGGTAGTCTGCGATGTCGTGTTCATGACTGCAGCGCTCCGGACCCGTCCGCTTGTGCCGCCACCTCTTCGCCCTATCGGGCGCCTCGCTGCACTTGGCCTGCCGGTCCTAGCACCGCGCCGCACTCCCGCTCTCGTGCTCTTTTCGCCCGGGGCCGACCCAACTCCTCTTACTGCGCTTTTTGGGCCACCTTCTTACCTCGCCTTTCTGCCTAATTTCACTGCGTTCAACCTCATTGCCCGCTATACGCCCAGGTCGTAATTCTCCATTTTCCTGCCTTGAAGGCATTTCTTCGGTTGTTTTTACCTCGCCCCTATTTGGCGCGCCACTACGGCTCGGTAATCTCGTAACTTCATTCTTTTTGCGCGCCCTTTGTGGTTCCCGATATTATCCCTTTGCGTCTCTTTTGTCGCATTACCTTTTAATCTGACGCCCGCCCCTTAACAGCATTTTTTCCTCGAGCAATTGGCCGGTCGGCTGATATTGTGGCTAGCCCTCGTGGTGACGTGTGCTCCCAGGGGTTGGCCGCAGTCGTCGGCCAACACGGGGTGTTAGGGCACGCACGTCGCTGTCTGTGGGCAGTAGTCTGCGTTGTCGTGTTCAAGAGGTGGCACCCCGGACTCGTCCGCTTGTGCCGCCACCGCTTCACCCCATCGGGCGCCTCGTTTCCCTTGGCCTCCCGCTCTTCGTCGTCGGGCGATTTCGCTCGTCCCTCCTCCTTGCCTACGGCCGACTATCCGTCTCTTTGAGAGCATTTCATGCCCTCTGCCGCTTCGCGGCGTCAGGACAGTCCCTGTATGACCTACCTGTCATCTATGTCCCTCCTCAGCAGTCCAGTGTCCCTAAGGTGTGGTGGTGCTGTGGCGCCGTGCTAAGTTCCTTTTTACCTCCAGTCCCCGCCACTAATGTCTTACCCACCAAGTGCCTTAGTGGGCTCGCTTGGTCCGTGCCGTGCTGCCTTTCGGGGACAGCCCTTTCCTCCTTTCCTCCCCACCCTTATTCCCAATCCCACCTCACGGGTGCTAGAGGGTAGCCAAATACCACACCCATATCCCCAATCCTCCAACCAACGAAGCCACCAAGCACATGTCCCATTTCGACGCCAGCACCGTCAGAGCGCGCCGAAGCTACCGAACCCGTCGGAGGTCAAGCGGTGTCGGAGTATAGATGGTCTCGCTTTGGTCAATGTGACGTAGCAGGGCCACGGCGCTCGGCTGACAGCGCATTGTGCAATGAACTCCCACGACACCCCCATGTCAACAACATCCTGCGGCCGGCCGCCACGACGGCAATTCCTCCGCCGAGGAGCTTCAACTTTGACCGCTCATCGGAGTCACCAGAATGGGTTCAGGAGGTAATGGTGCTCGGCTGCTGACCCAAAAGGCAGGGGTTCGATCCCGGCTGCGGCCGTCGGATTTCGATGGAGGCGAAAGTCTAGAGGCCCGTGTACTGTGCCACGTCAGTGCACGTTAAAGAACCGCAGGTGGTCGAAATTTCCGGAGCCCTCCACTACGGCGTTCCTCATAGCTGGAGTCTCTTCGGGACGTTAAACATCCATAAACCAAATAAAGCCACAGGACTGAAGGAAAGGCCAAAAGAAGTCCAAATCCGGATGCGGCTGTACACCGTGAGCAGGCAAGCCAGGATAACTTTCCAAATTTTTGGATTCTCGGAAGAAGAATCGAAAAGCTACGAGAATGTTTGCAAAAAGTTTTCTGCTCACTTTGTGGCAGCAAAGACCGTTGCTTAAGAAAGCGCCTTTTTCCACCGTAGGCAACAGGAGCCGGGAGAATCAGTCGATAAGTTCGTAACCGCTCTACATGTGCCAGACACCTGGCTCACCGCTGCGTGTTTGGCACCTTCCATGACCAGTCTGGGACGGGAGCGGTTCGTCATCGGAATTGCAGATGCCGCAATGTCAGTCGTTCCACACGAATTCCAATGTCACCTTGGACATAGATAGCACTTGCAAAGGCTCGCCTCAAGAAGACTGTTCAGCAACAATAAGAGCTACGCCCCACCGTGGCGAAGTCCGAAGTCTGCGCTGTAGCTCGAAAGACGGCGTCGTGTGCCTCGACTTACCGCCACAGCGACATTCGCCAGCCTACGCGACGCCCGGTGCAGGAGAGTCATGAGGATTTGCAACGATGCCGGTTTTGTGGGCGCTCGTACCATCCTAGGCTCAAGTGCCCTGCTCGAGCGGTGTGGTGTAACAGCTGTAGAGCCAAAAGACACTTCGCTGTGGTCTGCATTGACAACGCCCTCAACAATGAGGTAAGCGTTTCCGCTCTACAGACAGCGCCAGAAAGCTACTTTGTAGCTTTGTAGGAGTGTTTAGTGGTTCACAAGGTTTTTTAAGGTAACGATAAACGGAGTGCGAATATTTGCTAAGGTCGATTCCGGAGCGGAAGTTCCGGTAGTTCCTTTCGATTTCTCCGGAGCACCTTTGTGGTTACAGCCGTCACGCGAAGTATTAACAGGGGCAGGAGGTCAACGCCTCTACTTGAATGAGACTTTTGAGGCAGAAGTCTTCTGAAAGCAGCAACTTACACATCAGACGCTGTATTTGGTAGACTCTGTGCATACTGTTTTCTTGGGGCCACCAGCCATTGAGGCCCTTGGTGTGGGGAAAACTTGTTGATATCCTGTCGGATAATGAATTTGTAACCACGTAGCCCCAATTGTTCTCTGGTCTTGGCACACTGTCCGGTGCAGGCGTGTGCTTCGCACTTCGCCATGAGCACAAATCCTCGTGTTCCAGTTCCATTAAGGGAAGCTGTGAAAGCCGAACTACTCAAAATGGAACGAGAAGGAGTAATTAGAAAAGTTGATTAGCCAACCGAGGGGTGTGCGGTCATCGTGCCAGCGCTCAAGCCGTCAGGCACAGTGCGCATGTGCGTAGATTTCACCCAGCTAAGCAAGAGTGTTGCGGGAGCGTTTCGTGTTGCCGAAAGTTGACGTGTTGGGTGTTCTTGCGGGAGTTAGACGCCAACTCGGGCTTCAATCAAATTAAACCTGCAGATGCTGACAGTTGCTGACCACTTTCATCACGCCCCTCGGCCGCTGCTGTTTCTGTCGGTTACCATTTGAGATAACTTCTGCCCCGGAATATTTTCAGAAGCGCATGGGCGAAATCTGTGATGCTCTGCCGGGGGTTGTAAACCTCATCTATAGAATACTGATTTTTGGTTCGTGAAAGACCGAACACGATAAAAGGTTGCATGCTGTCCTGAGGAAGCTTGTTACAGCCGGAGTCATACTCAATCCGGCTAAATGTTCTTTTGGCCTTCGTGATGCATTTTTGGGCCTCGTTGCTTGGTTCAACTTGCACCAAACAAGACCCTCAGAGAGCACAGGCAATCAAATAAATGGATGCGCCGGCAGCGGTTCCGGACGTGCGCAGGTTTCTGGCCATGGTCAATTTCTTGGGAAGGATTCTTTCAAACCTAGCTGAACTATCTGCGCCGTCCCATAAACTGGTCGTGAAAGGCAGAGTGACATTGGACCAACCGCCGTAGAGAGCTTTTGCTGCTTTGAAACAGCTGGTTTCGTCAGCAGAGTGTAGCAAAGTTTGTTCCGACGCTTCGCTCAGTCTTATCGGCTAACGCATCTTTCGGCATTTGAGCATGCTTCCCCTTACCGAGAAAAGCTTGTGCTAAAAATGCATTTCGAACAGATTCTATTAATTTCATATTAATTTAGCGGTTTTTGTCTCTATGTTTAATTGTAATGCGAATGCGTTCAATAATAATGGTAATAATAATTGGTTTTTGGGGAAAGGAAATGGCCCAGTATCTGTCTCATATATCTTTGGACACCTGAACCGCGCCGTAAGGGAAGGGATAAAGGAGGGAGTCAAAGAAGAAAGGAAGGAGAGGTGCCGTAGTGGAGGGCTCCGGAATAATTTCGACCACCTGGGGATCTTTAACGTGCACTGACATCGCACAGCACACGGGCGCCTTAGCGTTTTTCCTTCATAAAAACCCAGCCGCCGCGGTCGGGTTAGGAGTAATATTTTGAACGTTGTTGCAAATGCGTCAAAAATACATTTTCTTAAGAGAACTTCTTGTTGCCTAGTTGGTAATTGATCAATGTACTTTTATGGCGCGATAACCACACGCGAACACGCACGCACATGCAGACGCACGCACAGCCGCGGTGGCTGAGCGGTTAGTCAGCCAGCGCCTGAGCACGGAGCATATGCACACGTCAAGTCGTACACGATAAGCATCTTTCAAAACACTGTTTTCTGCCTTCTACAAAAATATTGATGTTTCGCTGACGCACAAACTGCCTTTCTTGCTGATATAGAACGCTTCGATCAGTTCTCTTGCTTTTACATTGCTGCTCCTGGCAATAATCTGTACAGCCGCCCTGATTTTTAATAATATAGCGCGAGCGTCGACTGAACTGCTGGTGAGCGCCTTATAACGGCGATAAGCGTGCAACAATACGAGAGTTCGCCCACGAGCAGGAAGAAAGGGCGTCGTCTGCTACGCGGTTCCGATCATGAGGACACACTCCCTGCCACAATACCATTTCGCAAAAACACGCCAGGCAGTAGAGCACATGCGCATGAATAAAATGCGACAGTGAGAAGTGATGCCGTCTCTTGTTTGCTAATACGTCGGCCGCGCTGGCGAAGCAGATTGAAGATAAGAGAAAATAAAAAGAAGGAAACGCAGCAACAGATGGAAACGATTGCCTGGATCACGATAAAAGACGCACCGACCAGCTGTTTAATTGGTATTTCAGTGTCTAGAGGGTGTAAAAATTGCACCGCAGCTTTCAAACGTGCCCTTCCGCGGAGAGTGCCTCCTTGCGAGTTATCATTTTTCGGGTTTTGTGGCTCTGGACCAAGGCCCACTTATGCTGTCTTTTTTTGTCTTAATTCAGTAAAGTTTACTGACTCACTCCTGAACTACTTGGAGAGCAGACACGGAGCCACAAATGGTTGCGCTTTCCTTTTTGTTTTCTGCAAGAAGATTGCCGTTTCCTGCATGCGTCACCTGAGCTGGAAATCGTAGTCGTCAGATTAGGAGCGATGAGTGCATTGAGAAGCGTGGTGTGTATAGGAAAGTTTTTTTTTTGAGGAGAGGAGGGGGTAGTAAGGCATAGTTGCATGTATCCGCGGAAGTTATAACTTTTATTTGCATGGTGCATTTTAGAACTGAAACAAGGCCTTGACTCAAGGTTTTCACACATCAGACTTAGAAGTTAATAACGCTGAAATACTCCTCCAGACTGAGCAACACCCGCGATGCGCCTGGGCAGGGAGTCGAAGAGTGCGGGCACAAGGTTCATGTCATCCTTGAGGGCATCCCATTCACTCTTCACGGCTTCCCATAAGTCGTCTGGCGATGCATCGTGCAGACTCATTTTTGACAAGTTGGACTTGAGGATACCCCACACATTTTCAATTATATTGAGGTCCGCTCCCTGAGGAGGCCAAGACAACGTCATGATGCTTAGTTGTTCCAGAAGTTCTTTCACGGCGCGTGCAGTATGAACCGGTGACAGGTCATGCTGTAGGTAGAAGCAACCATCCGTGAAAGGGCCGTCCAGAAGATGGGGAAGAAGCTCCTCATTAATAATCTCCAGGTATGCTTCTGCACAGAAACGGCCCGATATACGACGGAGTGGGCCAAGACCGTCCTTAGTTATTACTCCCCAAATGTTTACACTCGTCCT
Source organism: Amblyomma americanum (assembly GCA_030143305.2). Lineage (NCBI taxonomy): Eukaryota > Metazoa > Arthropoda > Arachnida > Ixodida > Ixodidae > Amblyomma > Amblyomma americanum. The sequence continues at coordinate 33,836 of JARKHS020023444.1, read as the reverse complement.
GCCACTAGACTTGACCTTCTGAACATAGTGTGGATCAAACCTGCAACAGAGGAAGAAAATTTTATAAACAACATAAATTGTGTGAATGGCGCTTAGACAAGATTAAACGACACCTAAAAAATATTACGGCAACAATACACCCGCTCTTTACATGGAAGTATAATCCATCCACAATCTCAGCAAACATTTTTCAAATTTAACCAAGTATAAGTAATTCTATTAAGGAACAATTTTACCAGCCTGTGCTGCATCATCTATTTCTTGAACAGTGACAGCTGAAATTGATAATCACATGTCACCCCGCGAAGCAAATGCCATATACTTTCGCCGATGTAAGCCAAACATAGCCAAATAAAAAAATGAACAATGCTAAATCACCTACCTCATTAGGTCTGGCCGGTAAACTTTCTGTTGCTGGTTCCATTTCGTGCAAACCGTGGACTCATCTGTGAAGACATTTGCTCAGTCCTCAACGGTCAATTCAGTATGATCGCGTGCAAACTGCAGCCTTTTCTCCTTGTTAGTCGCCGAAAGCTTCGGCTTCTGGGCCGCAACTCGATTGCGAAGACCTGCTTATCGAAGTCGGACACGCACCAAATTGTCACTCACGTCCACTCCAGCAACCTGCTTCAATTCGCCAGCAGTCATGAAGGGCGCTACACAAGCCGCAGCAACAATGGCATGGTCCACTTCTTCGGTTGTCTTACGCTTCAAATGTCGAGGCGCGTCATAAATGCGCCCTTCTTCGCGATAAGCCTGAACTATCCTACTTACGGTAGCATGAGTGACTCCAACGCTCTTAGCGATTTCTTTCTGAGACTTGCCGCAAAGCGACATTGCGATGACGCGGTGGCGTTGTTCCATTGGCACGCGTGGAGGCATTTTCCGCCGAAGAGAGCGTTTGAAAGCTGAGATGCCTTTTTATACTCTCGAGACACTGCAAAGCTGATTAAACAGCTGGTCGGTGCGTCTTTTATCGTGATCCAGGCAATCGCTTCCATCTTTTGCTGCGTTTCCTTCTTTTTATTTTCTCTTATCTTCAATCTGCTTCGCCAGCGCGGCCGACGTATTAGCAAAAAAGAGACGGCATCACGTCTCACTCTCGCATTTTATTCATGCGCATGTGCTCTACTGCCTGGCGTGTTTTTGCGAAATGGTATTGTGGCAGGGAGTGTGTCCTCATGATCGGAACAGCGTAGCAGACGACGCCCTTTCTTCCTGCTCGTGCGCGAACTCTCGCCTTGTTGCACGCTTATCGCCGTTATAAGGCGCTCACCAGCAGTTCAGTCGACGCTCGCGCTATATTATTAAAAATCAGGGCGGCTGTACTATTGAAGAGCATGGCCCATAAGAGCGTGAAGGGCAGGATCTAATATGCTTAGGTAAATTTGGGCCCTTGTTAATTTGTTCCACGTTTCTTTCGTGTTCCCTGATTCGCTCATTGATAAAGCGCCCAGTTTGTCCTATATAGGAACGACCGCACGACAGGAGAATTTCGTAAGCTGCCGCTTTGGTACATGTACATCTCTTGAACGGTCGCCCATGCTTGGTACTGTTGGGATTCAGGTAGCGTGACTGGGCCGGAGAAGAGACGAGGGCGATCGGAGGAAAAAAACTTCGAAAACTTTATACAAAGCCTATTTACATACTGTACAGGTGATAGCAACTGAGAGTGCTTCTCAGTAAAGACAGCTTCTTGGCGGTCAGAAGTCTCTCCCAGCAAAGGGTATCTCTCAAAAAGGGGGGGGGGGGGGCTCTCCTCTGGTACGAAACCAGCAGCTCGTTAAATACTCTTCGCTAGCTGGGGAATACAGTTCGAAGAATGTCCAATCAAACGGTGGTACGGATGGTACCACCCACGGCAGGGCGGTCCTGATGTTCTCTCGCAGCTCGGTCGATGGAAAGGGAACACGACCCGGTCACGTCGTCCACACGGCCTCCAGGTGGGCGCGCACGTGGGTCCGGACTGCGCCCATGTGGAACAGGAAGGCGCCTGCGTGACACAGTAATGCGGGCTGTCTCCCAGCAGGGGTTGAAAGATCTTCGTCGTCTGATGACCGGAACGCGGAACCTCTGTCGAAGGCTCAGCTCTCGGGCAATTGTTCAACCCCAGCGTGACTGAAGAGGACAACACTCCGTTGGTCGGCCCGATGGCATGTTCGAACACGTGGGAACGCCATTGTCTGCTCTTCCAACATTCCTGCAGCCACGTTTCTTCCAGAGGGCACATTCGCGATCGCGGTGGTTTTCAGGGAATCCTTCCCATGTCCAAATTCGCCGAACTCAACAGCAAGGGAGCGCGAGCACAACAGTACCGCAGCCTGTTTCTCTTTTTTTGCTTTCTTTTTTCCACTTGAGAGCGAACACTTTCGAGCTTCAGGGGGACTGTGAAGACGAGCGGGACCCCCTGCCTGCTGGCAAGCTTTTTCAGGTTTTGGGTCAAATTGTGCACATACGGCACCGCCACAGGTCTCACCTCTTCTCGAGGGACCTCTGCCCCAGCTCTCACTGCCCTCGACTTCATCTTCTGCAACAGGCTTTCGGCGACCCCTGCCACGAGCGAACCAGGGAAGCCGGCTGAAGCCAGCCTGGCCAATTGGTTGTCAAAACTTGGTCGCATCATGTAAACGCATGACTTCCTTAGCGCAGACTGAAGACACATTGAACCAATGCTTCTTTTCACTAACATGGAATTTGAGATGTGGCAGAAGCCCTTTTTTTTGCCCGTGGAGCGTAAGCCCAACACAGATGATCCGCACAGAACTCAATCTTAAGATCTAAAACCTGTAAAAAATTGTCCACAGGCAGTTCACATGTAAAATCTAAGCCATTTCCATGTTTTCAAAATAGAGATAAAACATCGTATGGAGCTTTAGCACAGTTCAAGCTTGCGTCCTTGGTTAAACTAATCAAAAAATCGTCCACATATCTAAAAACTTTAAAAACTTTGTTAGCTGGTAAAACCTGATGGACTTCGTTCATTTGTGACAGAAACGTGTTACATAATACCGGCGCGACACACGATCCAATACAAATGGCCGCTTTCTGCAGAAAAATACCGCTGTTCAAATGTTAAAGTGAACTCCCTGTAAAACTTTAAGAGTTAAAAATCATGAATAGAAATACTGGCAGAGTTCTGGAAGGAAACAGTATCATTTCTTTCAATACATTCACTGACTGCAGTGAATAGGGCAGCCTGGGGTACAGAATAAAATAAATCAACAACATCCACAGAAAAGGCACTCCAAACCTCAACTTCAAATTTCAGAAATTCACAAACTTCTTCGGATCTCTTCGGTAGAAACGGATCTACTACTTCTGCAGTATTTCCCGCTCAATTGAATCCAAACTCCAGAATATTTATTGTGCCATTCAATTTAATCGAGGTGCCACAGAAATTAATCCAAGCGCCAAAGCATTTATTCCAAACGCCAGCGAATTCGATCCTCATGTATTCTCAAATCACATCAATTTATTCAAACATCCTGAGATGCTTAGGGGCACGGACAAAAAGCCAAAGGTGGCTTGACGAGGTCCGTGCCCCTTACAAGGCATACAGTGGAATACTCGGAATGTTTAAAATACAAGCAGTGAAATCAGCAGAAAACGGAGAAAACGCAGCGGCCCACAAGGCAGAAAGGCGTACAAAAAAAAAACGAAAGATGCAGATAACGAAAGGCAAGCAGAAATTTGAGGTGTACGGATCATGAAAAATGTAGTGCACAAAAGTGGCTAAGAATAAAAATATGCACGGCACGAAAGTGAAGTGAAGAAAAAAACGAGAACAAAACACATCTCTAAGTGGGCTTATTTCACAAACAAAACAAAGAAACTCATAATATTGCTACGTACATTTCTTGGGTTATCTTCACCGGACAGTTCGTTCAGGATAGCTGGCAGACGATATTTCAACATTTGTTTTCCGTAATTTGTGCGGCATACATAAACTTTCCATTTTTCCGGATTTCGTGTACAATACACAGGATAATTCGTAGCAAGTGCGGCTAGCACTGCTAAAGAATTGTCGTGTTTAATTATTTTTGACTTGTAGTGACGGATTAGTCTGAAGTTTTTTTTGAAGTTTTTTTTTTATTTATTGATCTTTGTTGCTTTACAATTGTACGCAAACACTGCTCGGACCCATAGCCAACGGCTAGTAACGGGTCCAATAGAGAAAATGTATACAAGCATGCAGGCAACAATATACCAAAATAAAGTAAGCAAGTTAGTAAAAAAAGGCTATACATCACTCTCAACACATGTAAGAGTATCAACAAAAGAAACACATATATTACAGATTATATAAACTAAAAACTTACAGATCAAACAAAACGCATAGAACTTACACAAAAATTAAGGCATCACAAAAAGCTAGAGGAAAATAGTTGTTAACTATTTACAAAACATCACAAGGGTACAACACACGAGAGGAGGATAAAATGATTTCAGTGCACACTTTTTAATCACAAAACACTTTTTGAATAGACGCAAATTTATAAATCTATAAATAAATCAAAGTATCAGGTTTCTGCTACATGCAAATAATATCAGACGACTAGAAAAAAAAAAGAATGAAAGTATGAATTCAAAGTGTGTCATTCTTTATAAGGTAATAATTTTTTATTCCAATGGAAAAGTTGCAGGCAGTCTTTAGGTCATGTGGTAGATTATTCCAAATTTTTGCGCCCGTGAACTCTAGGAGACGCTCTCCATATACATTTCTTTTCACTGGCAAATTAAAATTGCCGTACGTGCGGCTCCGTGTTGAAAGTGGCGGGATGTTAAAGATTGATATATCAAACGGAAGGTTGTTTGTTACTATTTTATAAACACATTCAGCAGTTCTTTTCTCACGAAGTAAATTGAGTGGTAAGACGCGTAGTTTAGTAAATAGTGCCTTACTGTGTGCAGTGTAACTAGAAAATGAAATTATTCTAAGTGCTCTCTTTTGTAACTTTTTAATAGGCTCTAGGTATGTACTATACGTCCAGCCCCACGACTCGATGCAATATGAAAGGTGAGTATGTATTAATGTGAAGTATAGGACGCGCAGGATATTGGTATCAAAGTATTCGCGCGTCTGGAGAAGAGCATAACAACCGGATGCCATCTTAGTGCAAGTCGCCTCAATATGATGTTGCCAGTGTAAATGTTTATCCAGTGTGACTCCAAGGTAAGTAAAAGTATTTGTTGACTCAAGCTGGGTCTGGTTAATAGTTAATGTAATATCACTTGAAAGAATTGATTTTTTCTTTGAGTGGAACAGTATGTATTTAGTTTTCTTAGCATTGATTGTTAATTTGTTTGTGAGAAACCAGTCGGAGATTTTTTCCAGTTCTGTATTTGCTATGTTTTCAAGTTCGACCGTATGATGAGCAGTAACAACAATGGCAGTGTCATCAGCATACATGATGGCTTTGGATGAAGTTAATACTTTGGGCAGATCATTTACGTACAGTAAAAAGAGCAGCGGACCAAGAGTAGACCCCTGTGGTACCCCTGTGAGTAGGCGCTGAATGGATGACGATAAAGATTTCATTGAAACAATTTGTTGGCGGTTTGTGAGGTAGCTAGAGAAAAAGTCAAGCACCTTATCGCGAAGTCCATATATTTTTAGTTTATTTAGCATAATGTCATGGTTAACTGTGTCGAAGGCTTTTTTAATGTCCAGAAATATAACTGCTGCGAGTCTGTTATTGTGTAAAGCATCATTAATTGCCTGGGTAAGAGTCATGACTGCTGAGCTGGTGGAGTACTGAGGGCGAAATCCGTGCTGCTCTGGGCATATAATGTTATATTTCTGAAGAAACTGATGAATACGTTTGTTAAGAATTTTTTCGAATATGGTATTAATAACACTAAGTACAGAGATAGGTCTGTAACTGGAAGGGTCAGAGGAGTCGCCGTCCTTGAATACAGGAGTAACACGTGCTATCTTTAGGGATGATGGGTATGTGCTGTTGAGTATTGAATGGTTGAATAAATGGCATAATATGGGTCCTAGAACATCAATATTTTCTTTAATTACCTTCACAGGAATGCCATCGTAGCCTGCCGCCTTGTTTGTAACTAAATCCATAACACACATCACTTCAGTTAATTCGACTTCGTGCAGAAAGAAAGAGTTTAAAACTGGCCGCGGAAGATCACTGCTAGTACTTATATCAGGAAGTTTCGATGCTAGATCAGGGCCAACTTTGGTGAAAAATGTATTAGTCTTCTACTGTCTGCTCAGTTATATTGGAGGGAAGTACAGAACGTTTTTTAAAGTTATGTGTCGCCTCATTTACAATTTGCCACATTTCCTTTGAATTCCCAGTGGCGGCTTTAATTCGGCGTGCAAAATATTCCTTTTTGCGGGCTCTCATTAACGACACTGATTTATTACGTGCGCATTTGAACTGGTACAAGTAGTACTGGTTACTTCTATGATGTAGCCATTTGTGATACCAATAGTCCTTCTTTAATACGTTCAAAATTTCTTCTGTCATCCACGGACAAATTGCCTTGTAACGCCTCGAGGCTGTTGTACTTCGGCTACTGTTTTTTATTAGATCCACAAGGGTTGTAATCAGGTTAGAGAATTCTATATTAACATCTTCATGATAGATTAGGTCAGTATTGAGTAACAACAACTTTTTGCGGAATGATTCATAATCTAGCTTAATGTCAGTTCTCGATTTATTTAGGAATATAAAGATTCTATACCGATAATGTTAAATTTCTTAAATAATTCGGCTGTGTGTGAATAACGAGGTACTTTTGCAATAATGCGGATAGCACGTTTCTGTAAACGCAGCAGTTTATTAGTATTATTAAGCGTTGTGGTTCCCCAGACAGGCGCGCCATAATTCATTACCGAGGAAAAAAGGGAATTGTATAATAATACTTTATCTGATATAGGAAAAGATGAACCGTAGCGACGCAAATAGCCAGTCGTACGCGAGAGCTTCCCGGAGAGGTAGGTAATGCGGTCTTCCCACGACATATTTTCTGAAAAAATGGCCCCTAGTGTTTTAAAATGGCGAACCACTTCATTTGTAGTGTTGTTTATTGCAAGGGATGGAATACAAATATCTTTTTGACGGGGATGAAAGATCACTGCTTTTGTCTTTGCAACGTTGATCTTTAAGTCATTCTCCGTTGCCCAAGTATTTATATGTCCCAGTGTCCTGTTTGCTCGATCGGCTAAATTGATGCTCGATTGTCCAGAAAAAAACACACTTGTGTCATCGGCGTATATAATATAGTCAGCAGATTTGTCGATATTAACAATATCATTGACATAAATTAAATACAGGAAGGGCCCTAAAATACTCCCCTGAGGGACACCCGAAACTTCTGGTTTAATAGCTGAGCGTTGTCTTTGAATATCGACAAATTCTGTGCGATGCTGTAAGTAAGAAGATATTAAAGAGAGAACTTTGCCGCGAAAACCGTAGTATTTCATCTTCTTAAGCAGGATGCGGTGATTGATGAGATCAAAGGCTTTCGTGAAATCTAAAGAGGCCTAACACGATATTTTTATTTTCAAAATTCTGTAATATCAGCTCCTTTTGAGCAAGCAAAGCTAACTCGGTTGGTTTATTTTTTCGGAAGCCGTCCTGAGCCGGTTTTAAAATGTTATGTTTGTCAGAAAAAGCCATCAAGCGTTGTAGAATTAATTTTTCGAATCCTATGGAAGTGACAAGAAGAATAGAAATAGGACGATAATTGGATAATTCATCTCGGTTTCCTTTTTTATAGATCACGGTAACCCTTGCGGATTGCATGCCACGCGGGAACAGACCGAACGCCAGGCGGGCGTTAAAAATGTGCATCAAATAGGGTGCTATTACATCAATAACATATTTAACTGGTGTGATTTGAAGACCAAGAGCATCTTCTGACTTACTATTACTAAGCGATACAAACGCTGCAATAACTTCATCAATAGTGACGGGCTTGAAAAACCTACTGTGGCCAGTACTTTGTTCCATGTAGCTGTATTTAGCAGTGGTGTTTCGTGCCTGTGCAACAGAGAGGAAGTAATCGTTGAAGGCATTGGCTAGGTCAACCCCGGTTAATTCTACATTATCTAACGTTACTTTCGAGACTGTTTCGGGTGACTCTATGGTCAAGACTCAATATCCTCCATATGTCCTCTGATCGGCCAGTCGGTGAGTTGAAAAGATTTTCGTGATAATTCCTTTTAGCTGCACGTAGTTCTTTAACAAAATTTCGGTACTCTTTATAAAGTTTTAATGTGTCAAGGTTCCTGGCTTGCAGAAACTTAGCATACAGTGGATCTCGTTTTCTAAGAAGCTTTAGCATGTCTGTGGTAACCCATGGCTTGCGAGCCTTTTTAGGTCGTTTTAGCGTAACAAGTGGAAAGCAGTTGTAATAGGCATCAGTAATTTTTTCCATTAATTTATCGTAAGCTTCTTCAGGGTTTCTCAACTCAAGTACATCGGCCCAATTAAAGCCGGTTAAGCGGGTGCGAAAGGATGACAGCTTTTCTGGGTTGATTACACGGTACTGGAAAGGTTGTCTTGAGTGTCTGTTGGTGTTAAAAATATGCTCAATAGACATAAAGATTGGAAGATGATCGCTGAGCGCGTAATTTATGACTCCACCTTTCACACGAGATATATCAATGTTTGTGATGAAGAGATCTAGCACGGACTGTGAAGTTATTGTTATTCTTGTGGGTGACGCTATTACATTCTTGCATAGGTGAATGTTTAACAGGGTTTCGAAGGTTTCTTTTACGCTGGTTTCACCAAGACAGTTTATGTTGAAGTCCCCACCTAGGATTAAGTGGTGTTTGTTCCCGTTTACGTACTCCAAAATAGAATCCAGAAATGAAAAAAACTGGCAGGTATCTCCAGATGTCGGACGATAGCAAACACAGAAAATGGTTGACCCTGACCTCAGCGTCAGTGTTTCGTAGTCTGGTGTGGTAACACAGAATTCTGGCTGCAGCTCACAGTTCATATTGTTCGAGGTCAGGGCACAAACACCGCCACCTCGTTAATCAGTGCGGATAATAAAATATGATCGGTATCCAGGCATACGAAACACATCATTCTCAGTATTGAACCAAGTCTCAGAAAACATTACTACATCAAACAGTACTCCTACTTCGCGAAAGAAACATTCTAAATTCGCGTATTTATTTCTACCAGACTGCAGATTGAAGTGAACACAGGTAAACCGTGTCTGTGTGTTGGTGGTGGCATAGTTTCTAAGTTCAGACATAACGAGATAACTACCATCCGGCGAAGCCATGATAAATAGAATAAAAAGTAAGGGAATGCAATCGGGTGTTACATCGTGTGTCTGGAGGTTCTTTGATGTAAGGCGTTTGTTGATCCATGTAGTCATCTAGAGCCACCCAAAAGCACGCACCTGTGTTTACGTTTATCAGTTTCGGTCGAAGCATAGGAATAGGGGGCCCGCCTTCGCTATCATTTGCATTGATAATCGGCCAAGGCACGTTTTTAAGGTATTCGCTTTTCAGTAGCCTCATTCTGAATGCGCGCTGAGCAGCGCCCTTAGTAATTCTGCAGCTGTTTTCTAGTTCAGAAGACAAGCGGTGACCCATACTTATATTTTTTTTCAAGTAGTCTGTTCTACGCACGCGCAGGTTATCTGTGTGTCTCTACTGAATCCTGTTTAGGTCATTGTCGTTCTTGATAACAATCAATTCCGAGCCGTCAGACTGCCTGGCATATATCGTTCCTCCTCTGCTCAAGACATACTTCCATCCGGCTGCCTTTTTCTTAGCTACGGCCAAGCTCAGAAGGCGCCGAAGAAAGAGACAAAGGTGATCATTAACGAAGACCGGCGATGTTGATGCGTTTCCGAAGTCTTTGCTGCTGAGTCGGAGTTTCCTTGCCTTTTCAACCATTGTGTCCCTTTTCTGACGCCTAGTGAATCGTACGATTATGTTATTTGGTTTAGATTTCGAGGGAACACGATGACACGCCTCTACGTCCTCGGCATTAACGGGTACACCAGTGAGCACTCCAAGTTTGCATACAATGTCAGTGATGTCTTCATTGGGGCTTTCCTCTATTCCTTTGATTTCAATGTTTTTGCAGCGTGAGTACTGCTCTGAGAACACTAGGCGAGAATCAGCATCAGCGAGGCGGGTTTGGGTGGCCTGTAGTGCAGCATGCAATGCACTGTTCTCTTCTTTCAGGGCAGAATTCTCTACCTTGGCAGCATTATAGTTTTCCCGCATTTCTTCAAAGACGCCGTTCATGTATTCCAAACTCCGAGTATGTTCGGAGAGTTCGCTCCGAAGCGCTCTAATTTATGCACGCAAGTCGCGGTCTACCGCTTCTCGCGCAGCTTTAATTTCAAGGCGGAGTTCATCACGCAGGTCACTTATCTTCTGCGACATGGCCCCTTTAGCACAACCAACAAGCACACACAATGTAACGCAACATTGGCAGCAGTGGCAGCAGACAGAACATGCAACAATCCCGTACTAACAGAAGGAGAGATTTTGTAAACCAACCTGCAAAATGTGACAGATAAGGCTTCAGGCTGTGAACGATGCGCTGCCAAGAAGCCGTCGCGTGTCCAGCCGCTCCTTTTAAGCTGTATCCAGTCGTCGGTGGCGCCGCATAGGATGCGCAGAAGCCAGTCCTTACACCCAGGGCGCAGCGGCACGGTAGATTCCGGTCACTCTTCTTTAAGCTTTGCAACGGTGCGAGCAGCTGCAAAATGTGACAGATAAGGCGTCAGGCTGTGAACGATGCGCTGCCACCGCTGCCAAGAAACCGTCGTGTGTCCAGCCGCTCCTTTTAAGCTGTATCCAGTCGTCGGTGGCGCCGCATAGGATGCGCAGAAGCCAGTCCTTACACCCAGGGCGCAGCGGCACGGTAGATTCCGGTCACTCTTCTTTAAGCCTTGCAACGGTGTGAGCAGCTGCAAAATGTGACAGATAAGGCGTCAGGCTGTGAACGATGCGCTGCCACCGCTGCCAAGAAACCGTCGTGTGTCCAGCCGCTCCTTTTAAGCTGTATCCAGTCGTCGGTGGCGCCGCATAGGATGCGCAGAAGCCAGTCCTTACACCCAGGGCGCAGCGGCTCGGTAGATTCCGGTCACTCTTCTTTCAGCCTTGCAACGGTGTGAGCAGCTGCAAAATGTGACAGATAAGGCGTCAGGCTGTGAACAATGCGCTGCCACCGCTGCCAAGAAACCGTCGTGTGTCCAGCCGCTCATTTTAAGCTGTATCCAGTCGTCGGTGGCGCCGCATAGGATGCGCAGAAGCCAGTCCTTACACCCAGGGCGCAGCGGCATGGTAGATTCCGGTCACTCTTCTTTAAGCCTTGCAACGGTGCGAGCAGCTGCACACTGGACTGCTCAAATGTAAAACGCGGTCTACAAATCCCAGACGCGTTATCGATGAGTTATTACTGACGAAGCTTTAGACACCCACTGAGCAAGTAATCATAACGTTTTTTTTAATCATAACAAATAAGGGCCGGGTATTTATACCACCGACCACATCAACCGAAGTACAGGGTGAGCGCGAAGCAGATTGCAGATATGCATCGGCGGTGTCCTGCAACTCGCATCATCAAGTCACACCTTTATTATCCTGATAACATGAGCGACTCACTCTAAGGTTATGACTAAGATAAACTCCCTTTGATCAGCCGATAGTCCACTCACATGACCGCATCACTTGCAACCTGACGTACCACATTCTCAACCAAAGTCATAAGTGGTATGGTAACGAAACGTTATGTCTAATGTAATGACGCTATCACTTCGACACACCTTTAGCTAGCACATTCACTGTGTTCCTACATGGCACAAATAAACTGCACAAAGATGTGCAATCGTGCCCGCCTTATAAAGTCACGTGACTTTCAGGAGAGGGGAGGCACTTTCACGACCCAACAACATTGGTATCGGACTTCCCTGGACAATACGGCTATCATGCATCACATCAAGTCGGTATTGCAATGTTATCGCTATCGCTAACTCTAAACCCTTTCGCTGCGTCATTACAGGTTGTGACGTCACAAAGAGACTACTTTCATCATGACGGGACGTTATGGCTACCCTGCAGTGGGTTGCAAATGATGCGAAGTCATGTGAGTGGACTATCGGCTGATCACAGGGAGTTTATCTTAGTCATAACCTTAGAGTGAGCCGCTCATCTTATCAGGATAACAAAGGTGTGATATGACGATGCGAGTTGCAGGACTCCGCCGATGCATATCGGCAATATGCTTTGCGCTCACCCTGTAGTTCGGTTGATGTGGTGGGTGGTGTAAATACCCTGCCCTTATTTGTTATAATTAAAAAACGTTATTATTGCTTGCTCATTGGTTGTCTAATGCTTCGTCAGTAACAATTCCTCGATAACGCGTCTGGGATTTGTATACCGCGTTTTAAGTTTTAAATCAGTTGCTGCGCGAGTTGGTATTTCAGGCTTACATTCACAGGGGAAAGAACACGGACACGATAGGAGACAACACAAAGCGCAGACTTCAACAACGTTTATTGTTTATTCTTGTGGTGTCTCCCCTCGTGTCTGTGTTCGTCTTTGCGCTGTGAATGTAAGTTTTAAGTTTGAGGTGTCCAGTGTGAGAATGCATGAGGATTAAATTCGCTGGCGTTTAGATTAAAGGCTCTGGCGCTTGGACTAATTTCTGTGGCACCTGGATTAAATTGAATGGCACTCAGATTAAATATTCTGGCGTTTGGATTAAATTGAGCGGGAAGTACTGTAGTTTGCTCAAATGATTCAACAAGAAATCACTGGTGTGGTTCTGCCACGAACCCTTTTCCGTAACTATCGTTCTGAATGGGAAGCCTTGCTTGTGCATTTTAACCGCAAAGAACACTCTCAACGCTTTATTTTTGCTTTTGTCAATTTCGTTAACAAGGCTGAAAAAACCCAGACGTTCACATATTCCCACTGCGCGGCTTTTTACTTTTGTAAACTTCACAGGGATGAGTAAAAAGTTCTTAATTGCTTCAGCTGCTCTTGTCGAGAAGTTATCACATCAGTCATAACTAAAAACCGCCCTCCTTATCTGCTTGAAGGAGTGTCAGTGAAGTATTGCTAAGGTATGACACAAGGGCTCCAACTGATATTTCCATGCGTCGCGCAGGCCTCGGGTAGCCAGATTTAGGAAGACAGCCAACGCCCTCCAAAAGGCACATTTCTTGCTATTCTTGATCGGCCTTCCTTGCGCTACGTCGATTTACGGCTACCAGTTCATGCGGGCACTCATTCCGCGGAAACCAACCCATTCTTGTGCAGAAGGCGATGCTTCTTGCGCGACAGGTGTTGGCGACGACACGTGTAATACATTCGTCAATAAAGCTTGGATCCCCGCAGGGGGGCGTCTGCAGCATGCAGGCGTTGATGAGTGGCGACACCACGGGTTCCCGAGCATCCGCAGGGACATCCCTCCAGGGGGATGATGGTGAACATTGCATCACCACGGACCCGAGCACCCGCGCCTAGCCGTGCGTGGCATCGCCGTGTCCGGGGAAAAGGGGAACCGGCGGAGGCAACACACCACTTTGTCTCCAGCTTCCTGTAGACGGCACCTCCGGCCTGAGCCGACAGGGGGAAATCGGCAGTCGCCTTTTCCTGTCCTCCACTCTCTTTTACTTTCCTACCTTCTTTCTCATAACTCTCCTGTCTCCTCCTCTCTTCTCGTTTTTTGTTACATATTTCATAGGCGGCTAGGATTAACATTGTGTGATGAACTACCCTGGGTTTCGTCAGATCGGGTTATAGTTAAGGTATAGTTGGCGTGGGCAGGACTTGCATGCAAGTTCCTGTCCTGCCCCCTAGTTGGGCTCCATGGTGGGTGGCTAGCACTGCTACGTAAATACCAAGATCTTTGATGGCTCATTTCTTACTTTCCACTGGTCGTCCTCTAAAAAGAGGGCGCACCGAAGTGACTGCTCAATTCTTTGGCAGCAAGACAAATTTCCCGCGCTACCATGCAGTACATAGCGAAGACCCTGAAAAAACCGCTTCACTTATGTCACCTTTCCTTGTTTCAAGAACCCTAACTGACGCCATAGGGCAAGGTTACAAAATAAAAGTTAGCTAGTGGAGAATGTCACCTTTCCTTGTTTCAAGAACACTAACTAACGCCATAGGGCAAATTTACAAAATATAGCTAGTGGAGAACTGCTTCTGGAAATTCTGTAGAAGCACCAATACGAGAAACTCTCAGATGTTACATCATTCTGAGAACTTCCTCTTGAATGAGCCCGCACAGATAACTCAACTCTGTTCATGGAGTAATTTCCGATGATGACCTGAAATGCCTAACTGAGACTGAACTACTGGAAGGATTGAAAGACCAGAATGTTACCAACGTCTACAGGATCAAAATAAGACGAGACAACACAGAAAAACCAACGAAACACATTGTCCTCATTTTAGCATCTAGTATACTTCCCGATTCAGTGGAAGTAGGCTATACACAGCTAAAGCTCAGGCATTACATTCGCCATCCACGCCGATGCTACAAATGCCAGAGGTACGGCCACTGTTCACAGAGCTGCCGGGGCAATCAGAATTGCGCCAAATGTGCTTCCCACGACTATTCCGCTGAAAACTGTAATGTTGAACTCCCCCTTTCCGCGAACTGCGAGGGCAGTCATTCGGCTTACTCACGGTCATGTCCAGCCTGGAAAAAAGAAAATGAAATAGTAACACTAACAGTCAAAGAAAAGATATCATTCGGAGAAGCGAGGAAACGACTCTCGATGGGACAAAACCCAACCTACTCTGCTGTGGTGCAACAATCCACAGCATCACAGCGGTCTTCGGCACTTGCACAGCTCACCACACACTGAGCCTGCAGCAGCGGCATGCGTGCCCCTGGTGGCTGCAGCTAGTTGCGCACCACCACCCACAAAATAAGCCGCGCGGACCTCTAGGTCAGCCGGGCCCAAGGCTCATCCCCATACGGAGAGCCCCAACACGAAGATAACCGTGCCTTCAGCACATTCGTCCAGCGTATCTGAGGATACGATGGACACAACTCCTCCCTCGCCTCCGCTTCAGCGGCGGCAAAGCTCTATCGAGCGAAAAAAAGCGATACAATCCAAATGACTAGTCCAAAAGACCCACCAACCTAAGTTTTAAGCCTTATCTCTATCTAGACTAAAATCATGGCATATCTAGTTCGCTGGAACTGTTGTGGACTTAGCACAACTACACAGACGTAACTGATATTTTACATTCATTCTCCCCACTAGCAATGTGTCTCCAGAAGACTAACCTAGTCTTTCGCTGTGACCGACAGAACTCAAGCAGGCTCTATGGAGGCGCTGTTATTGTGGTCCAGGGTGGTGTTGCTACTCGGAAAATTGACCTAAAAACCTCATATAAGGAAGTTGCTGTGACCGTCCTCGATTTTAAATCCATAACAATATGCTCCATATAAATTGAACCTCACCTAACCGTCACACATCACGATTTAGAAACCGGAGCCGTATCTTTTATTTGGGGATTTTAATGCTCACTGCTCCTTTTGGGGTAGTGAACATACGGCCGAAAGAGGCAGAATTCTGGAAGATTGTATTCTCTGCAACATTGTATGCCTGCTGAACACAGGAAAACACACTTACTGTTATCGAAGCAGTGGGAAAACGGCCTGCCTAGATTTATCTTTCCGCTCCCCTTGTGTTTTTAACGATTTTAAATGGGATGTCATTGACAACCCATATGGCAGCGATCATCTTCTTGTTTTTATGTTTTTATCAGTTTAATATCCCAACCGGAAATCATCCCAAAAGGCCGCGTCGTTGGGAACTTCATTTGGCAGACTGGAAGCTTTTTAGGGAAGAAGCCACATTGGAAAAAATTGTTTTAGAAAATCTGAGCATTGATCAAATTAATGAAAAATTCGCGAATTGCATATTAACTGCCGCACGTTTAGCTATTCTTCAGTCTTCAGGTGTGGTGCGACAAAACCGCAAAGTGTGGTGGACAAAAGACCGCAAGGAAGCCAAAAAACTACAAAACAGAGCTGTTAGCTCTGTTTTGTAAATACAGTAGGTACCCAACACAAGAGAACCTCGTGCATTTTAAAAAAAGCAAGATCCAAATCTAGGTGCGTCCGTCGCAGTGCATAGGAATCCTCATGGCAAAGTTATTTTAGTTCTATAAACAGTCAAACGACATCAAAAAATGTGGGAACAGGTTCAAAAATTAAACGGCACCGTTTCATCTTTCACAATTCCTTTATTGGCAACATCAGGCACACAAACAGGCAGCTATTTTGGGGGAATACTTCGCTGCAGTTTCCAGTTCGTCTCACTATACGCAGTCATTCCTGAAATAAAAAAAATATAGCTGGAAAATAGACTTCCAACAAGCGGAGGTGCAAACTAAGTACAACAAATTAATTCCTCACCAAGAAATCAATAGAGTACTGTCTGCCGGCAAAAAAACTGCTCCAGGACACGACCAGATACACTACCAAATGCTTCCCCATCTTTCCCAGGCTGCCATAGAGACACTCCTGACTTTCTTTAACAAAATATTCATAAAAGGAAAAATACATCAGGAGTGAAAAAGAGCCATCATAATGTCATTCCTGAAACCTGGGAACCAACAACTTCCCCTGATAGCTGTTGACAAATAGCACTTACAAGCTGTCTTGCAAAATCTTTCGAAAGTGTCCTAATTATAAGACTAACACTTGTCCTTGAATCCCGCGAACTTCTCAGTGTCCATCAATGCGGTTTTAAAAAGGCATGCTCAACAACAGACCATCTTGTTCTTCTCGAAAACACAATTAGACAAGTTTTATACACACAGGACTGTCTTGAAGTATTCTTCGTTCGACATGGAGAAAGCATATCACACAACTTGGAGGTTTGGGATCCTCCGCGACCTAGGCGACCTGGGTATCCGCCGTAGGATGTTAAACTGCCTCAATGACTTCCTTTTAATCCGTTCTTTCCGCGTACGCCTAGGCCCAACGCGCTCAAGAACATTCATTCATGAAAATGGGTTACCTCAGGGCTGTATATTAAGAACGATCCTCTTTATTCTAAAAATGAATTCCATAGCTAAAATAACCCAGAGTCTATCATGTATTCACTCTACGTCGACGATCTCCAAATAGCCTGCATGTCCTCAAACATAGCAGCATGCGAGAGACAAATACAACTGACAGTAAACAAACTGACGACATGGGCAGACAAAAATGGTTTCAGGTTTTCAACGCAAAAGTCAATAGCTGTTCTGTTCTCGCTCAACAGAGGACTGCACACTGATCCTACCCTTTATCTAAAAGATGTCACGATAACAGTAAATGTCAAGAACAAATTTTCGGGAATAACTTTTGATAAGAACTCACATTTCTGTCACACATTAGTACTCAAAAAGGCTTCTAAATCTTTGAATATACTAAAAATACTCTCACGGAAACACTGGGGCTCCGATAGGACATGTCTGTTACAAATTTGTCCCTCTGTAGTACGCTCTACCTTATATTATGGTTGCATAGTTTATGGATCAGCGAGACCATCGTACCTTAAGCGACTGGATCCAGTGCATAATTTCGGCTTGCGTCTTTCCACTGGTGCATAAAGAACGTGACCCCTAAAATACTCTGTATATAGACACTAATGCACCATCGCTTAAAGACAGAAGAGCCATGCTCACATGCTCGTACATTTAAAAAATCGCTTAAAGACAGAAGAGCCATGCTCACATGCTCGTACATTTAAAAATTCGTTCACATACAAACATATCTCAACCCATCGCTACAAAGTGCCCATCTTGAATACTCTAACAATAAACAGCAAGCTACCAGGCCACTGCTCTTGCGATTCGAAGAGATGTGCCAGAACCTCGGAGTATTCGACATGTTGCCAAGCATTGCTGGAAGGCGAGGTCCATGGCCACTATGGTATAATTTCCCTGAAATTTGTGATTTCACTCACACAGTTTCGCAAAAAGCAATTCCGGAAGAAGCTATAATGCAAGAATTTCTTACACTCGAGGAAAAACACAGTAGTTTCACAGAATATTATACAGATGGGTCAAAAACAGAGGCATATGTTGGAAGCGCAGTGGCAGAAGAGAATTGGAATAAATTAGACTTCCACAATGGACATCCATCTTCACTGCCAAATGCTACGCTATCTGTGTAGCCATAGAAAAAATAGTAAAGGAGAACCTCTCCCACAGTATTATTTACCCAGACTCTCTAAATGTGCTTACAGCCATTCATTCCGGAAATGCAATAACTCGGCTGCTTGGCGACCTTATACACAACGTTACAACAGCCATAGCATTGCATAAAATTTCTACATTGAAATGCAAGGAAACAATGGCAGACCGCTTTGAACAACGAAATAGATAACAAACTACACATAATAAAACCAGTTGTAGGCCAATGGAAGTCATCTGTGCACCAAAAACGTTCCAAGGAAATCCTTATGTGCCGTCTTCGTATAGGCCACACGTATATTACACACAACTTTCTGCTTGCGAAAAAAGACAAACCAGTTTGTACATGTGGAGATGAACCTACAGTTAACCATAATTTATTCTCATGCTCGCAACTGGAAAAGCAATGGAAAGCGTGCTTTTCTCCATTCTTTAAGCAGTGTATCCCTTTTCATCCAGCAGTGCTCTTAGGTGAAAATGCAATTGTCGACATGTCCTGCGTTTTTAGATTTTTGCCAGAAGTTGGCGTTCTTAAAAAGATGTAAAGCATGACCCAGTGCTTCGCCGATGCACCTCAGCCACTTTCTCATTCCCGAGAAAAGGGCTGAGGTTTTGTATTGATTGGTTGGGGGCCTCCAGTCTTTGCACAGCCAAGGGCGGCTGATGTGGTTACCCGACATCCTTTGAAACTTTAATATCAGCTTTTTATCAATATTGTTTTGCTCTTAATACTAGGTAAAAGGAAATAACTTTTTCAGCTTTCCACACCACCAAATTTTATATCTTTGTGAAAATCTCCAGAAAACCATTCTTTATACCTTGAGCTTGGCGCATGATAGCCTTAGTTACTTATGCGCCATTAAACCCAACACAACAGCAACAACAAAATAAAGCTTGGAGACGACATAGAAACAGGAGGGCCCACTGTATTGGAAATATAGCTCAAGAGAACTTCTTGTTGGGCTTGTTGGTAATTGATCATTCTACTTTTCAGGCGCGAAAACCACACACGCACACACACACACGCGCCCACAGAGAGAGAAGAGTACGGGACGGAGCGCCACTCACAACTGGTTTAATTTGCAGAATCCACATACATGCATATATATAGAAGCAGCCAGCGCCTATGCAAGGAGCACATTCACACATCAAGTCGTACACGATAAGCATCTTTCAAAAACTGTTTTTCCGCGTTGTGCAAAGATATTGATGTTTCGCTAACCCACAAACTGCCGCTGTTCTATATCAGCAAGAAAGGCAGTTTGTTCAGGAACCTATTTCCGGCATATTTTTAGCGCACTCATGAATAGAAAATTTGTTTAAAATACATTATAAATATCCCGAAGTACATTGCAAACGTGATAGTTTTCGCTAAGGGGCTTCAAGTGTAGGCAGATGGGCAGAAGCTGGCTGTTGCTTTTTGAACGTTAGGAATTTTTGCACGTCACTGACGGCAAGAAAAAAAATTTTTGAATATAGCACACAAACGTCAACCGCTGTGGTGCAATGTGAAGAACAAAAGGCGCGTGGCCGTAATAGCAAAGTACAACAATTGCTATTAAGAGTAGGTCCGACTGGCAAAAGTTAAATAAAAGAAAACAGAGAGCAATGCACATAGATCACATAGAGGGTGACAGGTGGCAAGGCTAGTATACATTTTTTTTATGCACTCATAGAATATTCCCGTAGTGCAGCTTCAAAGCCCTTAGTCTCAGAATTTATAACTTCATTGGGTAGTTTGTTCCAGTCATCTATTGTCCTCACGAGAAAAGAATAATGAAAAGGTTTGGTTTATGGTTGTTTAACGTCCCAAAGCGACTCAGGCTATGAGAGACACCGTAGTGAAGGGCTTCGGGAATTTCGACCACCTGGGGTTCTTTAACGTGCACTGACATCGCACAGTACACGGGCCTCTAGAATTTCGCCTTCATCGAAATTCGACTGCCGCGGCCGGGATCGAACCCGCGTCTTTCGGGCCAGCAGCCGAGCGCCATAACCACTCAGCCACCGCGGCGGCTAATAATGAAAAGAGTCTGTCTTGTAAGTCAATGGTTTGATATGTTTACTGTGTTTTGTCCTTGACTGGATGGAACTGTCTGCTACAATGTACCTTTCGAGGTTTACTTTGTAATAGCCACGTAAACTATGATAAAAGAAAACAATCCTATTGTGTTCCATTTTCTTCTTAACAGGGGTTAATCCAGCCTTTATTCTTAGTTCTGAAACTGACTGCATTCTAGAATAAGCATTATAAATGAACCTAAGAGCCTTGTTCTGCACACGTTCACATTTCAAAATATTCTGCTCAGTGTATGGCTCCCAAATGGGGCTTGCATAGATAAGTAGTTGCAGGACTGTGATTTTATATGCTAACAACTTGACATCTGGCGAGGCATCAGTTAGCTTCTTCCGTAGCGTCCAAAGCATTCTGATCGCCTTATCACAAACTTGATCTACATGCGATGACCAATTTAGATCATATCTGAGACACAAGCCCAAGTACCTGAACTCAGCGACATCTTTTAGAATGACATCATGAATTTTATAAGAAAATACAAATGGTTGTTTTTTACGCGTCATATGCATACAAACGGTCTTCTCTGTGTTCATGTCCATTTGCCACCGTTCGCATCAGTTATCTCCCGTGCCTTGACGCCAACTGAGCAGAGGTGCGCGCAAATTGGAAAAGAAGCGCTGGCTCTCACCTGAGAGGCCGGAGGCCTGGAATGTTACTTAAGACGGCTTGACTTCCAGTTTGAAACTGATCACCGGCATCTCGTTACTCTTGTAGGAAAATCGCCAATTGATGTGTTAGCGCCTAGAATCCAGAGGTTTCATATGAGGCTTGGGAGGTTTTCCTGCACCATCGTCTGTCCCTGGAAAACAGATTGTCAGTGCTGATGCCCTTTCTCGAGCACCTTGTAAACAAGTCAGTCCGGTGTGGGCCCAGTCGCCGCCTGATTAGGTTTCAAGTTTTGTTCAAGGCTCTGTCAGCGAGGTTACGTCATCAGCCCATTTATATAAAATGCAGCTGGCGCAACAAGGCGATGCTACATGTCAGCAGCTATTGTTCTACTGCCGGAGTGGTTGGCCGCGTTTCGCAAATGTCGACAGTTGGTTGAGGCTTTCTCGGTCGTACCGAGCACACCTTGTAGATTGTGACGGAGTGCTTATGTATGATCACCGCCTAGTCATTCCTCACGGGATGAGAGCAGAGGTCCTGGCAGCGTTGCATGGAGGCCATCAAGAGATCTTAAGATGTCGCGCTCGAGCTCGCGAGTATGTCTGGTGGCTGGGGATTAGTTCAGAGTTGGTTTCGGCGGTGAATAACTGCTTAGGTTGGATAACTGCTAATAACGGCGGTGAAGAACTGCTTGCGGTGTATGGTTTGCATTGTTTTTCATTACTTGTTCTTTGTACTCCTTTTTTCCCTACCACGGCAGCCTCGGGTTAGAGGGGACAAACGGGAGTATTGTTCTCGGAACAGCATTTATTGCTCCCGAGCAATACATTCAGCAACAAACAACCGCCGTAGCGAAGCAACCTTCAGCTTGCGTACGCGGGAGAAAATGCACAAAATGGCAGGACGCACAGGAAAAAAGTTGGGGAAGGAATGCTCCGCTTATATCGCTTGGCTCTTCGCTCACGGCTCCCGGTATAAATTGACACACGGTGCGCATGCAATATAATGACGGCAGCGGTCTCCAGCGTTTACACGGCTCCCTAAAAAAGGAGAGTGAGCCTCGGGAGAAACTCTACTTCTTCCGAGCTGTGGAGAGGGGATAAATGGTAGTGTCCGTGTCCGCGGCGGCATCGCCGCGGGGCGCGAAAATATAGTGCCTTCTACACTCCGTCTCCAAAGATGTTTGCAGCACTACAGAAAGGAGCTCTGTCGTTCAATCAGGATGGCGCTTACTACATGACGGCATGTCTCGGCAGTGACTGACAGGTGGCTCCACCGATGTGAAAGAAAGCGTACTATGATCGGATACAACTCAAGGACGCAATGGCTTTTAGAACGAAGCGGCTTTTCTCCATCGAACGAAGGCCTTCCAGCCAATGGCTTTGGCTGGTTCCCACGGCCATGCTAGCGCAGCAATGCAGGGAGCGGCGCCACAATGGATTCTATCCCCAACCATATAGGGAAGAGATTATCCCCTTTCATCTACCAAACTCTGCTTTGTCACACTAGCAGGGTCGTGAGAATTGGCCGACGTTATTGTCTTCAAGGGGATCTTTTTACAGAGAAAAGCGGCTGTATTCTTGGGTTGTATCAGACTATAGCAGTTAGTTTCTTTCTGCTTGTATTAGGTGGTGATTGATATCTTTTTATTCTTCCTTTGGTTTGTTTTTCTTTGCATAGCGGATGGCCGCTCGAAAGGGACTGCCCCCGCTTTATTTGTCACCATCTGTTTCTATCAGTTCCTCTGTTGCCATGTCTGAGTTATTTTCAATGTTCCTGTCATGTGCTTATAAATTGATTTGCTTATTGCACTACTAAGCTCGGGAGAATGCAGTCCGGGACAGCCGTATGTCGATGGCGGCGAAATGCAATACTAGCCCATGTGCTGTGCGCCAGTCAGCGCACAAGCGGACAAAATTAATCCGGAGCCCTCCACTACGGCATCTGCCGTATCTCATCGGAGACGATGTCGTTCTCATTTTCATTACTCTCATTGCGACAACTAAATGGTCCTTGTGCGCGCACATTTAAGGAATCACGTTAGCACCTTAAAGAGGCTCTTACCCTCATCACAACTGCATTGAGCACTGCTGGTTGTGTCGTCCTCCAGGTTGACAACGATAACCGGTCCTTCTTCAACATCGTCGATGATGTGGTCCAGTTTCGTCACTTCTTCCTCACTGATCACATGCTGCACATAATTCTTACATTTATTAGCAGTCACCTGCATGATGTCTTGTCGAACCAGAGGCTCCACGTCTTGGAGCTTAAACGTCTTGTTTTGACTGCCCGCGAAACCCTTGAAGTCGTTCCAAACAAGCCCTGTCGGGTGCAGTTGGCATTGGTAGGGTTGCAGGCGCACAATGAGATCGCCAGCAGCTTCAGCGATGCAGTCCACACGGTATCGGTCCCCACCTGCGTTCACGTTGTTAACAAGCTTCATGAGCTCGGCCTTCACCATGTCGCTGCTCCACGAGACACCTTTTCTCGACAGCCAAGGCTTTGTCCTTTTTGAGGCTACTCATCCGCGGCACTTTATCCTGCTTCACAGAGGGATATGGCGCGTTGTCCATCACTATAACGCTGCCGGGCGGTATACAGTAGGGATAGAATTATCTCAGAGAATAACTTTTCGTGGTGTTCTCCGTTCATTTCCTCGTGGTAGTCGCCCGATATTTTCTCAGCTCGGAAAACTTCCGCTGCGTCTTGGACAAAACCTCGTTCACTGCCGCAGTGCGTCCCAATAAGCCTGCCATCTTTGCCACTGTGGTTTAGTAGACCAGCCGACAAACCGGATCGACGTGCTTCGTGCGCAGATTGGATGGTGCAGTCAGTCTACACTCGACTTAGGATGCGACGTGCGGTAACATACGTTTCGACTGTGAAAAAAAAAAACTACACTGCCGTCGCAGGTCCGCTATCTAGCGCAGGTACCGGCAGCGACACTACACAACGTGCGTCGCTTTCGTTAGGATTGCATTCCAATAGCGCTTCTTCTGCTAGAGGCAAAGTTTCCTCAGCATCCTCTGCGTTGTCGCTGTGATAACGGTCGGTACCGCGTCGTCGTTTTCGAAGTACGCCATCACCTTTGCGACAGTTAAAATTTCCCCTCTCTGGAAAGAAGTATGTACAGCCTTTGTCACAATTTTGGAGCCCACCGTGAAGGGCTGTGGAGCGGCTGCGGGGCCGAGTGGCGGCGCTCCCGTCACACAAAGGCGCTTGCTCCGAGGGTATGGACTTCCTTCACCCCGCGACGTCACGAAAATGCGGTGGCGCTGATGTTAGCAGCGACTTTCGCATGGCAGGCAAAACAGGTTCCGCTTGCCCGTGCCTACCGCAGCTTCCGCAGTTACCGGCGGCTGCTTCAAGCCTGTGCACTGCAGAAGCAGCATATATTGACCAGCTGCGTCACTGCTGGATCCGCGTAGTAGCATAAAAAATATTAAATTAGCCTCGATAGGTTTCTCGCGCATAAATGCCGCATTCGGAAACTGGCTAACAGGCATTGGGCCACGGTAGTAAAGCGCGAAGTCTGGGAGTCGATAGGCACTGCCACTCAATGCACTTAATGCATGCAAGTTACTGCGTTTATTCACCTGAACTTCAGGATAGTAGGCTGATAATTGCTCAAGGAAAAAAAAAAGACATGTTGCTGCACACGTACTTATCACCTTGAGCCGGAGTGTACTTGGCGCCGACAGGTTCACTCGCCCCCCAAGGAATGCGTTTTTTTGTTAATAGCACACCATGTTTAAATGGCGCGTTCTGTGACATTTAATAGTTACTTGAAACTGTTTCTTGATATGACGACGTAATTATTTCATTCGAGTAGAAAGAAGTCTGGTAAGTTGTGTCAATCTTGCGCGGTCGCGTTGGTGTGCTTAGAATAGCGTACCTTAAGTGTGCTAAACGCCATATGCTTTTTCATTGCATCATGCATGTGTCATGTTTCATGAGGTAATACATGATCGCGAAGCTTGTTTGGAAAGAAGCAGCCGCAGGCGTGCTACTAACAGACACGTGGCGAGATTGAGAGGGGACGCGGCAGGAAAAGTTTTTTCGTTATTCATGCATGCGATATGTAACTAAACTTGGTGCAAATATGAAATTCCTACGCTAGTTTCAGTCATTCCTTTTATTTATAGCTATACCTGGCGCAGTTCTGGGTAATTATAATTAACACCGTCGTCAAGTCCCCCCAAGCTAGGTCTCAAATAATTGAGTAGATAGTGCGCAGTTTTTTTTTTATGCCAGCATGTGCATAAAGCCCTGTTCTGTATGATGACGCGATTAGTTGTTTTTCTATATGATCAGTACTTATGCATGGATAATTACATGAAAACGTTTCTTACAAAAAATAACTAACACAATACTGCACGTGTAGGGAAAAAATCGAGAGATTTATTACGCTCCTCAACGTCTCAGGAATAGTTTGCGACAAATGGAATCATTTGACTTTCATGCGAATTACGAAGGTGAGTGATCCAGTCGCAGAAAATGAGAGGTCAGAAAACGAACCTCAAAGTTTATTCCCTCGTTTATGGCATCTTCGCTTTCGCTTTGGTCAAAGAAATGCGGCACTGAAATCAAAGAAATTACCTCACAATTTTTGACGACCACACTTCTAAAAAGCG
Organism: Amblyomma americanum; assembly: GCA_030143305.2. Classification (NCBI taxonomy): domain Eukaryota; kingdom Metazoa; phylum Arthropoda; class Arachnida; order Ixodida; family Ixodidae; genus Amblyomma; species Amblyomma americanum. Next base: position 8,347 of record JARKHS020023444.1, on the reverse strand, counting down.
CAATTTATAAATTTGTACTCAATATTTTGCTATAATTTTTCGTCACGAAACTAGACTTCAGGGCTAGGAAAGGAAATAATTCTAGAAATCAAGAATTTTCACCAAATCGACCAGCTTAACAAGAGGACAAGTCGGCCTGGCTGGTGCGTGGTCATGCGGCTAAAAACAGCGCTAAGCGAGACAGGAGATCGGGGACACGACTCTGTCCCCACTTTTCGCGCAGCGCGACACGTACGTATGTCAGCAGACGATGAGCGCATGTCTGCTCCGGCGAAACAACGCCAGCACTTCCCCTCACTACTGTCCCGAAGTAAAATCATTCCGGCTAGTGCAGAGTGTCAAAACTTGTTTTATTCAATGCCTAGCGCGTAAATAAACGGCAGGAACGCTTTCTACATGTTTACTACTAACCATATATACAATACACAGTGGCAAACTATTTCTCTTTATAGGCCGCACGTGAACAACGCGAGCTCGTGTACTTCGACAAATTACTAAGTTGGAAGCATCGACCATTGCTGTGATTCGCAGAAACTGGAAACGCGCCTACAAGCCTTGAAAACCCGCGCACAACACCTATCCGCGACGCCACTCCACGACCTTTTGCCTACCACGAGCTCGCTAGCGACTGCAGCGCCACCTCGTTTGTTTACAAACATGCAGGAGGTCCTATAACCTCCTTCACCCCGCGACGTCACGAAGATGGGGTGGCGCTGATGTCAGCAGCGACTTTCGCATGGTAGGCAAAACAGCTACCGCCAGCGGGTGCCTACCGCAGCTGCTGCAGCTACCGGCGGCTGCATCATGCCTGCGCACTGCAGAAGCAGCATGTATTGATCAGCTGCGTCACTATTCGATCCACGTAGTAGCATAAAAGGAAATTTAAATTAGCCCTGATAGGTTTCTCGCGATAAATACCGCATTAGTAAACTGGCTAACGGGGAATGGGCCGCGGTACTAAAGCGCGAAGTCTGGGAGTCGATCGGCACTGCCACTCAATGTACTTAATAGCATGCAATTTACTGCGTTCATTCACCTGAACATCAGCATAGTACGCTTATAACTGCGCAAGGAAAAAAATGGCCTGGCTTAGCTTATGGTTAAGCCTAGGATGCGAAGCATACGTCGCTTGGCAAGCCGTACTTCTCGTTCTTCTCCCGTTTCCGTGGCTCATTGTAACTTGCGCTTTGCGGTCTGGCAAGCCGCCCTCTCCCTGGCCGACGTCTCGCTGCTCAACTGACTCAACGAGTGCGTCGCCTTTTATACAACTGCGTGACGTCAGTATCTCCTAGCGGTAGGAGCAGGAGTTAGGCCGCCGGCGGAGGCTGCGCGTCCGCAAGCGAGCGCACGAGTTGAGCCCCAGCTTTCACAGCTGTTGTGACGTCATATCACGTGGTGCGCCGATGTAGGTCAAGTGGTAGCTACGCGGCCGCGCGCGGCGCAGCAAGGAACAGCTCGGTTGTGCGGCTAGTATGCTTCGCATAAAAAAGCACGTATGTAGCTGCGCACGTATTTATGACCTTGAGCCGGTGTGCACGGGGCCCCCGCCGGCAGGTTCACTCGCCCCCAAGGAACGCGTTCGTTTGTTAATAGCACAGCATGTTTTAATGGCACGTTTTATGGCATTTGATATTTACTTGAATGTGTTTCTTAATATGACAACGTAATTATTTCATTCGAGTAGAAAGAAGTCTGGTAAGTTCATGCGCGGTCACGTTGGCGTGCTTAGAATAGCGTACCTTAACTGTGCTAAAAGCCACATGCTTTTTCATTGCATCATGCATGCGTCATGTTTCATGATGCAGTCCATGACCGCGAAGGTTGTTTGGAAAGAAGCAGCCGCAGGCGTGTCGAGATTGAGAGGGGGCGCGGCAATGAAAAGTGTTTTCGTTATTTATGCACGCGATATGAAACTAAATTTGGTGAAAATATGAAATTGCTACCCTAGTTTCTGTAATGCCTTTTATTTTTAGCTATACCTGGTGCAGTTCTTGGGTAATTATAATTAACACCCTCGTCCAATCACCTCAAGTCTTAAATAATTGAGTAGAAAGTGCGCAAATTTTTTATGCCAGCATGTTCACAAAGCCCTGTTCTGCATATGACGCTATTAATTCTTTTTTTAGATGGTCATGTACTTATGCATGCATAGTTACGTGAAAACGTTTCTTACAAAAATAACGGACATAATACTGCACGTGTAGGAAAAAAAATCGAGAGATAAATTACACTCCTCAACGTCTCAGGATTCGTTTGCGACAAATAGAATCATTCCATTTTCATGCGTTACGAAATTACGAAGGTGTGAGTGATGCCAATCGCAGAAAATGTGAAAGGCCAGAAAACGAACCTTAACGTTTACTTCCTCGTTTTTGGCCTCTTCGCTTGCGCTTTGTTCAAAGAAATGCGGCCCCGAACTCAAAGAAAGCGTCAAAGAAATTACCTCACAATTTTCGACGACCACGCATTTCGAAAGCGTACTTTATAAATTTCTACTGAATATTAAGCTATAATTTTTCGTGACGAAACAAAACACCCCAGGGCTAAGAAAGAAAATATTTCCTGAAATCAAAAATTTTCACCAAATCGACCAGTTTAACAATGGGAGAGGTCGGCCTGGCTGGTGCGTGATCCTGCGGATAAAAACAGCGCTTAAGCGGGACAGCTATTTTACTCAATATGCCTAGCGTAGAAATCAACGCCAGAAACGCTTTCTGTTTCCTACTAACCATATATACAATACACAGTGGCGAACTATTTCTCTGAATACGCCGCACGTGGCCAACGCGAGCTGGTGTACTTCAAGAAATTACTAAGCTGTAAACATCAACCATTGCTGTGATTCGCAGAAACTGAAAACGCGCCTACAAGCCTTGAAAACCCGCGCTCAACGCCTCTCCGCAACGACACTCCCTGGCCTTTTGCCTACCACGAGCCCGCTAGCGACTGCAGCGCCACCTCGTTTGTTTACAAACATGCAGGAGGTCTATACCCTCGGAGCAAGCGCCTTTGTGTGACGGGAGCGCCGCCACTCGGCCCCGCAGCCGCTCCGCAGCCCTTAACGGTGGGCTCCAAAATTGTGACAAAGGCTGTACCACCCTTTTCCGCATGTTCAGGTGAAATTTGTCTAGCTTCTACGTCCACTTGCGACCTCTTCCGCGAGCACCCTTCTTCAGTGACAACACTGGGCCCGCCTTCAACGCCTGCGTTGTCCTGGTAAAGAGTTTGCTCGCTCACCTGGTTGACTTTTTCCGCCCTCTTGATGAGCGCATTCATACACACTAAACGGAAATCAAGCCAGATGGGTGTTTTTGGATTGACTTCTAGCGTCCTCCAAAATCTAGGTTCAATACACTACGGCAAATTTGGTGTACATTTCCACACCAAAAATCCGAAGCATTTGCGGTTGGCGACGAGATCAGATTTGGTGCAGATCTCTACTCCAGAAAATCTGGTGCGCTTTCTGTTTGCAACGGGAGTAGATTTTGTGCACATTTCCACGCCAAAATTACGGAGCACTTGCGGTTAGCAACGGGAGCAGGCTTTCACTACAGAAAATGTGTTTATGCGCCTAGTGAACCGGGAATGCTTTCACTGCGGAAAGAAGTGTTGATACCGTTAGTAATCGGCGCATGCTTTCACCATTAGATACGGCGTTTTTAAGGTTCGAGATGGGAGCACAAAAACCGGACGCCTATAAACCAGTCCAACTGGTCTGTGGAATTCTCAGTCGGTTCTAACTGGGAATTGTTCCATAAACTAGTTGGACTGGTCAACATTTTCACAATGAAGCGATTTTTTGTTACTAATGGTAGTATTTACGTCTCCAATCTTTGTACCAAGTCAAGCACAAACTACTTAAAGGGGCGGTAGGCATTGTAGTGTCGACCAATTGTCATGACGCCGGAGCCAGCCGGCGAGCCTTTCACCATGTTAGCTTGTCACAGAAGGCCGCTAGCAGTGGCAGGTTGGTCGACTGCAACATCAGTAACTCAACGCCATTGTTTAAAAAGCCTCTCTGGCGGGCATTTGCCGGTCGTTCTCGATGTCTATCGGCTATGCTCTAAACTGATCTAGTGTTTACAGGTCATCTGAGGAATATTTTTTTTCAGTGCTTTAAGATGTCTTTCTTAAGAAGTTAGAGGGCTGAAATTTGAACAGCTTGCATAAATTGAGCTTCTTTTATTAAAAATGCAATCAATTCTTGATACCTATAGCAGTTCAATTTTTATTCTCTGTGAAATATATAATTAACTTTTTTGCAGATATTTTTTTATTAGTAATCATTATTACAGTGAAATTTGAATCATCCTGGTCACTTCATTACAAGCCACAGAATGTTAATATCTAGGTGACATTATGTGTCTGCATCTTTTTCAGTCCAAAATTCATAAAAATTGGTGTGTCATTTTCTTTTGTACTTCAGTCTCTTGGTATCATGCTCTAATAAAAATATGGTGAGCCTAATTATATAAACAAAATTTCCACACTGCGTGCACCCTAGAGAACATCTTTGCAAAAATTCATTGTGATCCAAAAAGGACAAGAGGAAAAAATTGTGTGCAGAAACATTAAAAATGGGCAAATACGCCAAGTTGAGGAAATCAAATGAGATTATTTGTATGTTGGATGCCAAAATTTTATCTCAAATCACATAACACTTGGTGGCAATATAGTTCAACGTGTTGGCCACTAGCCCACGTAACTAAACTGTCCTGCAGCATATTTTTCGCCCTCACGGTTCTTGAGAAAGGAGTCCTCAGTAAGTGCTCGCTTCACTTGGCGGCGGCGATGAAATTTCGCTTCAGCAGTCAGCTTGGCCGACATTTTAATTCTGCTCTGGTCACTTTCCAAGCTGACTCTGACCAGCTGCTTAGAAGGGATTATTCGCAGTTTTTCTAGCACATTTTCGAAGCTGGAGTGGCCCCTGTTGAATCACAGGACTGTAATGGCAGTGGCTGACACCACTACAGTCCGTAATGCAAATCGGCTCTTTGGACACAACATCCAAGTCTTGTTGTTGAGCTATTCGGACAGCGTTCTGAGTCATCCCTCGCAAACAGCGGGTCAGCAGTTTGGAGTCTGTCAAGCGTTTGTTAATTGGCAGCACTGCTTTTCCTTGCACTTTGGATGGAGGGGGTGTGGTCCGGAGCTGGTTCTCCCACAGATACGGCTCTCTTTTTCCTGCACCACGACTCATTCCCATCAGAATAAAACCTGTGGCTCCTTGCACCATTGCTGGAGCACGAATGGAGGTACGATGCCCAGATTGCACAGTACATGCCTCTTACTGTCCCGGTTGCTTGTTATTGCAATCTGATAATAGGTTTGCAGCTTTTGGATGGCCCTCTCACCAAGTGTCTGCCCACGTGTCACTAGCGTCTTCAACTTCATTAGTGCAGTGCCAAGACGTTTAGAAACGTGGTTTGTACAGTCCTCTTTGGTCACTGCCGTCGGCCCATAAAGCTGTGCGTGAGAAACTGCAGTATATGCCTTGCTGTAACCATCACTAAAAAATTTGGTGAACCGCATGTTGTAGGACTGCGTCCTCGTCCAGATGCGTAGTGCTGCTTCTGTTTCCAGTGCATGCGAAGTACACTCAACATTTTTTTAACATACAGGGCAATGGAAAGCCTTCTATACTTCATCCTCTTCATCACCAAGTGCTTTGTGGCTAATACAGCCTTGGCAGTAGTTAGTCAGCACATCGAAGTCTAAGCAAAGGCCAGTGTGCACATAAATGGCAGTGCCAACACTGTTGTGGCTCTTGTGCCCACACTTCTGCCAGGTCCCATCAAACATGACCGCGACGTCAGTCTGAGCAGTCTCCAATGCAGTCATTCGTTTTGCTTCTGCAAGATTGTAGGTAGCTGCCTTGGTGGAGGTGATGTGTATTTTATTCGCTATGCTTTGGAATGACTTGCGGTGAAGTGCCTTTTGTAGGCCACGAACGCCGCAAAACCTCGTCAGCTGATTCACATTGGTAGTGAAACTATCGCGGGGACTTCCACTGCAGCGCTCGGCGTCGCTGCCTTCACGGCTGTCGGTATCTGTGCGTCGCGACGTATACACAGCAGAAATTGCTGCTGCCGGGCATGTGAACGTGGAATTAGCCTATTCCTACGTCGTCGCGCACGTGGAAGTGAAACGACTGCACCAAGTGTCTGCGCATAGGCGACTGGGTGTAGAGAGAGGAACTCGAGTGAGGCGCAGTGGTAAGCATCGTGCCTGATCTGCCGAAGCACGGTTGGGGGCCGCGAGAGAGACCGTTGAAAAAAAAAAGCTGCCGAAGCAGCTTTTAGGGATGTCGAAGGGGGCCGAAGGGATGGAAAATGGCCCATTTCACATCGGGTAGTGCCGTGGTATGGCCTCCACGAGTCGCAAGATGGGGTCACTACAGCACCGTCTTCCGTTCAGTGACAGCCACCACACCCACCCCTAGGTAAGAAGACTGAGTTGTGGGGTGAGCTTCTGCCCACTCCTGATGAGCTGAGCCTTAACTTGCTGCCAGCAACCCTCAATGTGCTGCGTGTGGGCGCCAGTTGCTGGGTCGACAAAGTTCATGGAATGATTAACGGTCTTGTGAGACAGGCTCAAGGTGACGCCGTTTCTGTCATCCAGTCCTGGCACGCACCGATAAGCAGCCCACTGTTGCTGATGATGGTGGTTCCTGGGCGAACGTTTGCAGCGATAATTCTGACCAGGTTTGCCGAGTACCTTCGGTCGACTTTGAACAAACGCAGCTGCTGTGAGGCGACAGAAACCATTCCAAAAATCCAGGGCCCTCGGTCCACAACGCCGCCGTAGCTGTTCTGCTTATAAGGCGGCGCGTTGTCGCTGGCCATGAGCCGGCAGCGGTTGTACTTTCGCCTTGCTCTAATCAGGCATTCGTCCACCTTTATTTCTTCACTAGAACCACACATCGGAGGCGCTTGCTGGAGCTTCTCGCAGCAAACCTCCCTGGCGTAATTAGTCCAGTCGGTGCACGTGTGCTTGTATATATCCCCACCCTGCACATCCCGGGCGACGCGAGCTGGCACCTCTTTGGCCATGCAGTACGTCAGGTACTGTACATGCGGTCTTGATAACTTGACGTTTGGACGACCCGGACGATCCTTATTGGCAAAAAAGCTTGCAGGGTTTCCTCCATTTGCTTGTACAGCAGCAGTCCCGTGCAAAGCAGCGGTGCCGTGAAGTTGAGACAGCTCCTTGCGGCATCTATTGCATCGAAACTGGGCCCGATTCCCTTTAGCCGAAGCGCGGTAGTAGGTAACAACCTCGGCATCACAGTTCGGCCGATGGTCGTTGAACACCAGCTGCTCACAAACTGCACAGTATTCCGATGTGGCCGGCCGGCCCGTGGAGGCTGCGGAGAGCTGGGGTCGCGCTACCGACGACTGCGGTGCAAGGTTCAACCTCCTCAGGAACACTTCTTGGACCTCGTCGTCCTCTGTGATGCGGCCCATCTCAGCGACCTTTGGACCCTTACGGTTGCAAGACATTCTTCAGAAGGACAAGCGCTCACGAAAGAAGCCGAAAAACACGAAACAGCCTAAAATGATAACGGTGGGCACAGTTGCAGTGTTTAAATAGGCTTTAGATAACGGTGTGTCCCAAAGCCTATGGGTAACTGATTCTGTTACGAGATATTCTTTTTTTAGGGGGGCTATGTGGCTATGTTTGGGCTCTGTTCGGCTCACAGCTCTTGGGGGTAGAGAGGTGCGAGGGGACAGCTTTGCCACTGTTAAAAGAGGGTAGATACCAAGAACTTCACGATTTAGTTAAGGGATTGGAATATTGCCTCCGCATTCCGCCACAACCTTGACGCTCCGCTCACTCTCATTAGCCTAGTCCTGCCTCCCTAGGTAGAGCTAGAAAAGGTGTTGAGAAATGGACACGCGACTACCAAGGATGGACAATACTGCAGGAAGGGCGGGAGGAGGGCTTTGGGGAAGAAACCTTGCATGAGGCGTGAAACCTACCGTGTTCTGAGAAAAAGGGTGTTTCTCAGAAGCAGCGTAACACCTCTTCTGCTGCTAACATGCTGACTTGGATTAACACCTCAACAAACCTAAGGGGGTGTACTGCCCTCTGCCGCGATCCATACAGCCCCTTTTGGGCTGGATTGCTTTATGGAAACTCCTCTCTATCCTTTCACACCTTCTTCTGGCTGGAAAACGAGTTGTTCCTTGCTTAGAGCCTTCTTTCCTGCGTACGGCTCTGCATCTTTAACCGGCTTGCACAGAAAATTTGTCTTCCTTCTGCTACTTCTCTCTTCTCTGCACAGTTTTCACCACGTTTCAGCAACCGCCATCTTTGGGTCCAGGAAGGGCTTATCTCCAACCAG
>JARKHS020023443.1:0-45088 GCA_030143305.2 Amblyomma americanum | reverse complement strand
CTCAATAAGAAATGTTTAAAATGCGTGTCAAAGAAAGCGAAAGAACGGCCACCCGAATGAGACAGGACAGTCGTGTGCCTCAGAACTGTCGTAACGCTCTGCTGCACGTGCGTGCCTTTGTTGCACGACACCGGAACGCGCCTACTGGCAGCAGTTAGAGAAATGGGTCAGTAAACGATTCTTTGCTTGCTCGCTTCACCCAATATTTCGTTACTAGGGTGCTAGAAAAAAAATCCCTAAACGCTTCGGCTTGGGGCATCAAAGTGTTGCACTCTGAAACTGTTGCTCCGCTCACATCTATTTTGTGGGTGTCACTTATTCACTCACTTCTTGCCCTGTCCCATGGCGAAGATGAGCGGCGTTTACTTGAATGCGACCGAAGTCGACTCCAGTCCCCTTCGTGATGCAGGTTTCGAGAAGGATAGGCGTGACTCTCTGCCTCGACGTTTTTGCACTTTTCCCCAAAAAGGGAACCGGAGTCGACTTCGGTCGCATTCATGTAAACTAGGATGTAGGCTCGTCATCCTCGCCCTTATTCCGTAGAAGGCCGCTCAGCTAAGCCCTCCGGAGCCATGCACTCGGATGCATATTTCATTTAATTTTCTTACCTTAAAGACCCACTGAGGGGTATTACATTAGGGGTGGTATCAAGCATTATGATGGCGAAGTGTTGACACATTTTCGGTGAAAGTGTACAGCCACGTGATGGCATCGATATCGTTAGGTAGATCGTTCCAGTCTACGGCAGCACGGGAAAGGAAGCGGCAAAAGTGACAGTGCAGGTGTGTGTGGTCGGCAGACTTGAAATGGATGAGGTGTGCGGTCAGATTATGGGGGCTCGCGGGACAATGCAGGAGGCGCAGCTCAGTAAACTATAGAAAAACTTACACAATAATAAAATGCTAGCAATACGGCGGCAAAACTGAGAGTTGTAAGAAACTGGATTCTACTTTCAGTCCGTGCCATCTGCCACCACTAGATTCAGGCCTGTTGCCTACATGCCACAGGTCCGGATGACGCGACCGAAGACTGGACGTTAAGCGACTCAACACTAGCGAAAGCAACGATGTTTTAGTCTTCATTGGTCAGAACCACGTGAGCTCACACGGGAGTGACGTCAAGTCTTCTGCGGCGACAGAGCAGACCACGAAAAGCTGCGTCACTGGAGCGCAGAAAGAAGTTGGCGAAAACAGGAGCTGTTGGATAATGCATTACAAAACCCTACGCCAACTGATAATTACCCCAAAAACGGACGGCTAAGCCAGCTACGCTCCTAAACCCCAGAGAAAATCTGCCATACAGGCGCAACTGAAAAGCGATAAACAAATGTTCGATTGATTTTAAAACATCTTATTCATCGGAAAGTGCTAAGAGATCGCGTTAAGTGGTAGAGAGTACATAGCCCTCGACGGCTTTGCCAACCCGCTGGGGACAGGGCTAAGCCAGCACGGTCTCCCACCGCTCGAGAGAAATATCGGTAAAATGCGATCGTAGTTGACTCGTTGGCCGCAGTGTTTACAATTCGGGTTGTATTGATCAGGATAAATGTGCGAAGGTTACGTGGCGTCGTCTACAGACGAGATCGATACAAACCAAAAAGTTCGGAACGAGGAGGCTCCAAGGCTTTTTAAAAAGGGCGTGCGATGACACGTGCCCAAGTTGCGTATTCGTATCCTTATGCACGTTTCGCTCAGATCGAGGACGAAGTGAAAGACTGCTCGAGCAAACAAAGCCACCCTCCATCAGGGCCGGTGAGTGAGGTATGCCTCCACGTTTCTGTGCGCTCTGCGTATACCCGGTGTAAAGGCATTTTGAAACGGCGAAGCAACCCAGCGTGAACAAGCGGATTCGTGTTCACGGCCCATTACACGCTTCGCATTGCCGGAGAGTGGAGTGCGCGCACGGGCTTTCCATGCAGCGACGCTGGGGCCCAAATGGCTCAAGATCATCAGCCCGGAAGCAGTGTGATGCAGCGGAATATGAAGTATCGGGACTACATCTAAATGATAAAAGGCGGAGAACGCCGCCGGCATGATGCGATACGCGCCTAAGACAAGCCTTGCGATGTGGTCGTTGCGCCGTTCGGTGTTATTTACTGTCCGTGGCCTTCGGCGCAGAAAATGCTATATAGAAGGTATCGGCGACAACCCTCCGGATGCGATGTATTGAATATAAAAGTAGACGTTGCGTATTCCTTGTTTTGTGTCACATAAAGTGCCCTTACACACATTGCTCTGTGTTAAAGGTAACCCAGTGTTCTTTTGTTCTTCACGTTCCGTTGTACTGCGCAATAAATTTGTTTTAGTGCACTATACTCTGCACACTTGAGGTGTGTGTTGTTCTTTGCGTTAACGCAAACTTCAGGTTAATTTTCAGCAGCGGCGACGGTAACCAATGGCTATTTTGCCGTTGGTTTTGCTGAAATATTAGCCCTACGAACAGCAGTATACCGTGTAATTCTGCACTCGCGAGAAGCGAAATTTCGTGGAGCCATTTTTATACGCAGAGTACACGTATAGCACATCACAAATTTAGCGTTTACTGATGCGTTAGAATAGCGATAATAGTCCTGCATTTCCCTTGTGCTGCTTTGTCGGTGAGTCCCGACAAAATGATGTGATTACATAGCTGCTTGTGCCGTTAAGTCGGCTATTCAAATGTTGGGCAGTGAATTTCTTCGATGATTTATTTTTATTTTATTGTTGACATCCGCGTGTCAGAAAGCTTTCACGTCAGTACGATCGTGTTGCAAACAGCTGTGGGTGATGAAATGGGTCTTCTGCAGTGCATATACGGAAATGCCTGCGTCCTTTCTCTTGCTGCTCGCTTAGCGAGGAAAGTATGGAAGAGGCACTTCGGGATGCCACGAGCAAAGTCAGCGACACACGAACAAGGAATTGAGAATGCGAAACAAGCTTTGTGAACGAGTACAGCGATGCGCTCCTATAGACAAAGCGCGCATCCGTATAAATGTGTGCTCGCAAGGCATACGCAGCGAAACAGCGGGAAATCTGCTAAGCCTGCTCTCGCGCGTGTCGTCTGTTCGCTTGGTCTCCTCGGCGAAGCGAGCAGACGACAAAGACTCTTCTGTTTTTAGTTCTCTTTATGGGTGACGCCAAGTCGGCGTCAGTAGCTATAGCTGCAAGGATGCGACGTAAGGAGCATTCGGAGCACGCATAATACGGTCGAAGTGCGTAGCTGTGCGACCGTAAATAAATACGTAAGAGCGCAATCAAATCGCGCGGAACGATATCTTCCTTCAAGTTCTTTGTCTCGGGGGCCCCGGTCGTCGGTCCCCCGACGAACGCGCCGAGAAAAACAAGAAACGGGGAACTATTGCTGCTGTTCCGCCCGGTTTTGTTGTTTTTAGTGTACACGAGTACGTACACGCAGGCTCGGAGTACAGCGATCACGTGTGTGCATAGCGCACGTGTAGTGTATACGCTTAAATGTTATGTCTGACTGTTGCGTATCGGCGCCGTCAGCAGACGATCGGCTTGGCGTGCGCACCCAAACGTGGCGTACAGAACGTACACGCATTCGCGTCGTAACCTGGCCGCAGCGGAGCTCTCTCTCTCTCTCGCGTACACTACCTCCATCGGCTAAACCCCCCGGGACGCGTTCGGTCTCGGCAAGAACGTGCCTTTCCCGCCGAAGCCGCAGCGTCACGGGAGAAAGCAGGGCTGTGCAGGCCAAAAAAGGCAAATGCGCATTGTCAACAGAAGAAGTGAGACTGTATGTGGAACGGCCTGCAGCGAGAAGAGAAGAATATCTCCAACGTTGGCTTTTGGGGCTGCGTTCCACTTATAGGCATTACATTGTCGCAGAGTGAGAAATGGCGATTGTGGTGGTGTATTTGCTAGACTTTCTCAAGCTGAAAAATGCGTGCGACTCCTCGATTCTTTTTTTTTTTTGCACTACAGGACCGCAGTTTCTGGTTTTCAAAGAAAAATACGCCCGTAGCTGCTTGTTATTGCAGCGTTGCAATCGTTCTTCTAAAGTTAAAGGTGAATATCTGTTTGTACGCAATGAAGCTTTCTGAGAGATACGAGACGTCTTTTCAAGATATGCATGGATGCAGAAACCACGCGTCGGTGCGTCAGCAAATAGTTTACCAGAGCTATTGCTGTACTGTCAGTGATAATTGCTGGCACACTCCCGATCCTCTACTGCACTCTGGTGCTCACTGGCGCGTGATATATTAAGCAGATACGCCGCTGTTATATATGATGCGTTAACATTTAAGGAGAAGAAGCGAAAGAAGAAGCAATTCCAGACATGGCCAACCTGGAACTACCATGCTCACGCATTCTGTGCGACTGACTTGCTCTGCATCCGCAGTACAAGCTCTCTTCTTGTACAAGGCCAGCTAGCAAATCACGCCTTCGAGAAAAAAAGGGGCACAGGTCAGTTGTGTTTGTGTTCCGCGCGCAGCACATGACGCTTCGTGCCGAGACCTCTTTCCATGTTTCCGCATCGTTCCCGCGAAAAAGCCCTCCAGAGTGTTCGTATTTTATCGGCAGGGTCGACCGCCGGCGCCGTTGTGTCGCGTACGATAACTTATGCACAGCCGCCGCGAGACTCGCTCCTGTATCCCTGTGCATGCTGCCACTCGAGATAGGAGAGGCGAGACCACCGAGAGATCCGCACACCCCCACTAGCGCCGCCACCGGTGCTTCACTGCGCGTCCTCAATCGACCTTCCACATGTGTGTGTGCATGTGTAACGCATGTGGAAAACATGCAGCGCGTGCGAGCGGTGGTGAGAGCGTGGGGGCGCGTGGCTTGAGCGGTCCGCTGACTCACGGGTGATCGAAGCCTGATCAATCGTCGCACGATCTACCTACTGATCGGGTGACCGCTGATAAGTACTCCACATGCTGCGTGGTGTTTCCAAACCGACGCAACGTTAGCGGGGCGCCATGCCCGGCTGACGTTGCGCTTTTTTGCGAGTCTTGTCTTGGCTCTGTCTGACTGATGTCGGCACGCGAGCTGATAGCGTGTCGTCCTCGTCCCCGGGAAAGCGCTGCGGGCTTCATTTAACATTTGACCGGAGCATACTTGTAGAACGTTTCGGCTCGGTAATGCCTTAGTTTAGATCGTCTTCGTTGGAACGCCTCAGGCAGTACGTAAGCCAAAAAAATAAGAAAATAAAACAGCAGGAGCTGCTAGGACCAGCATTTCCCTCGCAAAAAAATGAGTCTTTTTGTTCTCATTTTTTTACTTGCTTCAACTCGATCATCAAATCCGAAACTTCAAAGCTTCAAGGAAGTTCAGGCAACGAGAGTTCGCACTAACCTCTCTTTAGCATGGTGCTGCCAGCATCCAGTCGTGTGGTGCTACACACACGCGCGCACACACGTATGCTCTCACATAACAGCATGGAGCAGTTTTGCACACGGGACTGTAATATGAAATGACTGAAAGTCCAATGCTGCCATTTCGGCTTCATCTTTGCACAGTATACCCCTCTACACAGGGTGTACATATGTGTACATACATTTGTGGAACCGCCGATCAGCAGTTATGTAAATTATTCTTGTGCCTCTGTATTCATCCTTTATGGAGTTTCGTTTTTGGTCTTATGGGGGTTTAACGTCCCAAAGCGACTCAGGCTATGAGAGACGCTGTAGTGATGGGCTTCGGAAATTTCGACCGCCTGGGGTTCTTTTAACGTGCACTGACATCGCACAGCAAACGGGCCTCTAGAATTTCTCCTCCATCGAAATTTTATGGAGTACAATTAATCACCTTTACATATGAAGTTTTGCCCCCCTGAACTCCAAAGGTAAAGCATATAGTAAGAGCCGCTTTTGCAAAAACGAATGCTTGGGCGAGTTGGTAAGTCATTTTAAACAGAACAGCGCACAGTTTGACAGGGACAACGAGGGAGACACGGCACAGACGAGCGCTGACTGTGTCGGCGCTCGTCTGTGCCGTTTTTGTATGCGCGCACATATGAATCTTTGGCAAAAGGTGCGCCTTAAGGTGCATTTCAGCATCAGCGCTCTTCTCCTAATCAGAAATGGTGAGTTAAGTTGCTCACTGTGGTTACAGGCGCTGCGTTCTCAATTAGTAAAAAGTGCAAAGGTTGCGGTTACGTCAGGCGTACGTACATAGGTTAGTCCTGATTTAATTGAGACAAGCTTGGATACATTGACCGTCATGAGGCATGATTCAACATAACTTTAACAGAATTTAGTCAACTAACATGTGTTGCCTGAAATTAAACAATACTGTTGTTGACATCTCACATTGCCCATGATGAACAGCGTAGTGTTTTTGTACAATTCCTGTGGCGTCTGTAAGGTGTCAACACTTCGTCAACATGCAGGCTGCATTGGTTTCGGTTAGGTGCTTAGACTGGACCGGCCTTGTCAAGCCTTGGTTGGTGGGTGCATTACAGCGGCGGTAATTACAACGATTGTAGGAGTCTTGTTATTTCTTATTATACGGCGTGCCGAATGTCCTGCTCTGAAGACATCGCCTAGAGCCGATACCGAAGCAATGACGAAATGCGCCGAGAATCAAATTAGAACAGGATCATTACGCTTTTTTGGTGTTTGGCGCATATGGCCTTCCCATTGCTAGCGTTACTAGCGCTGCTACAGCTATAATGTGACGCCTCACGAACAAAAGTTATTCCGCCATGTTGCTTTGCGCTGTGAAAGCCGAAACAACACCTTTGAAGACAAAAGTTTGCTGCCTAACAGCCTTTCGTAGTAACTGACTTCACTTCTCCGCTCCATCGATGACGGTTAAGGGGGTAACCTGTTTTTGTCATCGACCATCGCGCGCTCTTACTACACTACAATAACCAGCCAGGTGTGATAGCCGATGTTGTGGGCTCGTCGTTAAGGGTCGCGTATTTTTCAGGTCAGGGGCTAACTTGAGAGATAAGAACGCGCACTCCGTGGTTCAGCGCCGTGGGAAAAATATCCCACCTTTCTTTTTTTTTCCCCTTCTAAATTGAAAACGTCACTCTATGACTTTGACCTGGATAGGGGCAGAAGTTACCCTTCGGAGGAGGAAACAAGCAAGGAAGAGCGAAAAATAAAGCGAACGATAAAAGGTGCATGACAAAGCAAAGAGGAGAAAGAGGTAAGAAAGGAAATGATCCTTTTCTAAGCCCGCGCAGAACCCTCTTCCTCAGTGTTGCTGCTTTTCTCGAGGGAATAAGTGGCCACGAAACCAGGCCGGTGATAACCTGCGACGGGCCGGTGTGACCGTGGAGGACACGCGGCGAAAGGGTCGTTAGGAACGCCCCGGAGACCACGGTGCCATATCTCCGGCGACGCGAAAATGCCGGCGGAAATGACTCCTTAGTGGTCCCGCCAGCGAACCCCCTCGAGGCGGCCGCCATATGTGCCGGGAAAACAACCGATCCCGCCCCCTAGCGCCGGTCGCGAGCAGCAAGACGTTCGCCGTTGCGTGTGTATACAGCGCGGGTCGCTTGAGTCGCTAGTGTGCGGAGTACCGGAGAGAAAACCGAAGACACGACTGTAGCCAGCTAACGTCACCTGAGGCTTTTCTGTGTACATAGCACGCTGCATAAAACTCGTGGGCCCGGAAAGAATTAGCTCCGTTCACGGTCTCTTGGAGAGCCTTTGTGCGAGCTTGCCGACGTCAGAGATTTTGGTGCAGCGCGCTTACCTTAATCCTTGCAAAAAAAAAAAAATCAGAACAATGGAAGCAATCACGTGACAGTGTTAAGCTATTTGTGTGACTTCCCTCCTCTTTTTTCGTCCTCCTCCCACGACATTTTATTCCAACAATCGATGAGCCTGTGCAGCCAGAATCTGAACCTCGCAGTCTGAACGGACCGTCACTTCTCGCTATTTTTAGCTTTATACGAGTTCAATTTTAAGTGTAAGTCTCCTCTTCTGTCGTTAGAAAGTGGCAACTTATCAATCTAGGCCAAAATCAATTGTTTCAGTGTCCGTTTAAATTTCAGTTCCAGATGAGCTCTGTGTTAAAAGATACTCACGTAAGCATTAAGTTACCAGCGCGGATTAAACAAATTCTGATGTTTTAACGAAATAAAGAGGACGAAATGGGCTTTTGGCGAGATGCGTAATGCGTAATGAGGACATATTGATGAAAGGTAAACGTGGCTTGAGGTGGCAGAGAGTAAGGTGGGGAGATTACATTAGTACGAAATTCACTGACCTTGAATGGACAGGACAGGGATGACTGGAGGTCAGTTATAGAGAGTTGTTTACCTTGTAGTGGGCGTTGCCTTATTGCTCGAGAAGATGATGATGATGATGCAGGGCAACGCTTCTCAATTTCATGATACCACCACTCTCTCAGCAGCGTTTACTGAGGCAGATCGGCCTAGAGCGTTGAAACAGCGATAACGTTCGAGGAGGTCACTGGCTGCACATTTAGTTACGACACATGCTCCTTGCATTAAACGAGGTGTGAGTGCGACAGAGACGACAGATGGGTAACAATCGAAACTTTATGCAAAGCGTTTCTCGTGCTTATTTATACATACATATCTAATCAGCGATGTATGCACGTGTATGAGACGAGAAGAAGAAGGCCTTCACGGCTAACACAATTAGTGCCTCCCTCCCCCTTTTTTTCGTACCGAAAACCCTTTCCGTTTGTTTTTTCTTCCTCGTCCTGTCAAACTCAAGTGTGGCACGCGCGGTGCCGGCTGGTCCAGCTACGCTGTAGTGGGTTCCACGAGCAAGCCAGGCCCAGCAAGTGGGGTCCCACAGGGTTCCTCAGTCCCTGCAATCCCCTCGCACCAGCGTTCGACTGAAATCGCGGGCCTCTCTGGGGATCGCAAGAGAGGGCCCCGGGAGCATGCCAGAACAAGTGGCGGCCGCAATTTCCGCGGTGCGAGACACGTGTAGTGGTGCGACAACAGTCGGATTGGGCCGCCGAGACACGAGCGGCTCGGGTCTTGGCGAGTCGCCTATTGATCTCCCGAACAAGGACCGCCGTGGGTCCCAATCACAATGGCTGGCACGACTCGGGCCTGCGGGTTGTGCGGACAGTGCACATACGGCACTGGAGAGATGACTGCCGACTTCGTTGCGTAGTACTGCGATCACGATAACAGCGGGAACGCTGCCCTTACGCGGGCCCGGCTCACACAATTCAGGCACGCGGCCCGCGTAGAGTGACAGTTTGATTACGGCCGTGACCAAACATTGATCCACCGAGCAGCGAGGCCGGTTCCACTGGAAGGGGACGCTTGACCTTTCGCCTGTTTCCCGTTGTCCGAAGGTGACGGACAAAGAAAGGGCCGTTTCTGCTGCTGACGAATGCATGTGTATTGATGCATGCGCAGAACGATGGAAACGAGTTCTAGAAGGGAACGTAACACGTAGCGCTGAGCGATGTGAAACTTAGGCGTCGGCATTTTCATACTCCGTCGCGCCTTGTCAGCTTTGGACAGATATCTTCAGAGTCCTAAAATAGGTGGAAAGTGGTGACGTATACCGTCGTCTACAAAAGTTCCCATGCCGCCGGGTCCGGCTGCGCTGCTCGCGGCGGCGCTTGCGGCGCGGACGCGATGCGTCATCTTCGCAAGTCATTTCTTTGATATTTTATTTTTATACTTATGGCTGGTTGTAATGTAGTACAAGCATGTTTTTCTTATCTATTGTGGTCCAGAAATATTACTATTATTAGGCTTAACTTCAGCCGCGTTTACTGCCGATACCAGGATCGCTGCAATCGTTTCGACCGTGGCGGCACCAACGGCGCGGACGCGCAACTTGCAACATGCCACAGCCTTTGCCGGATTTGCAGCGCACTCCTGGAAATTTAAAGCTCTGACGTGTAAGAAGAGGTGCTGGTAAGCTTCTATTTAGGGCTGCATTCCGATGAAGGCTAAATGCAAAGACGTCCGTCTGGTGTGTGACGTCAGTGCACGTTAAATGACCCCAGATGGTTGAAACTAATCCCGAACCTTCCAGTACACCGTTTATCATAGCCCACGTAAAGCTATGGAACGTTAAACCACTCATGGCAACCAATTCTAATGGAGTAATAATAGACGCGGCGAGTCACGTTGGGAAAGAGTTGATGACGTTGTTAACTACTGTTTTAAAACGTATAGTTTAAGAATTTCATTGCGTCCACTGCATGGTTGTAAAAATACCCGCAGTTTTTCTTGCTGTTTCTGCCATTGGCAGTTTTGTAGTCACAACAGATCTACTGATCAAATGAGCTTTTAATTGTTTAGGTCATAGTTGAACTTCTATCGTTTATATTTCTTCTTTATTTCTGATGTTTGCATCAGCAGTCGTCATCAGAACTTTTGCTGATGTCATTTAGGGTGGTTTTAATTTGTCGGAGCTCTCAGAGACAACTATTACACAAGCAAAAGTTCCATACTAATTGTTATAGCCTATAGCACCCCCTCCTAATCTCGTTATCTCCTCGCCAGTACCCTCATCCCCACTTTTTTTCTTCAGCTCTTTATAGTTGCGTTCTTTGCATTACTTCTCTCGCAGTAACGAGCGAATTTCGTCCCCTCGACGGTCCAGCATGCAATGGCAGCCCATACTGCGCGCTTCGTTCGCGCTCGCAGCGTTGGAGTCAGCTCGAGATCACGTTTCGAACCGGCGTCATAGCTTCCCTCTCCCCCGGTTTCGTTCAACCCCTCCCATCGCGCCTTTACCGAAGCCATCGGCGCGTGGAGTGAGTCTTTCGAGCGCTATGTGCCGGCGGTCCCCGAGCAATACCCTCTGGCTCCGGCTCCCTCGCCGTTCGGCAGATCTGCCTTTGTTGAGTCCTCGTTGAGCGGTGTCGAAGAACGGACTTCGAACCCCTCGGGTCCATGCACCCCCCGAACCGTGCGGTGGCGGCGGCTGAGGCGATGGCGCTTGTTTTCTCCAAGCTCACATTTCTTCTTTCTGCTCCATCTCTCGCTTCCTGGCTCACATGTGTTCGGCGTTCTTCCACGGCCGTTTTCTTTCTCTTTTTTTTTTCGCGTGCTTAACCGCGCCACTTCCTGTGAACTTTTACCTCGCCGCTGAAGCGGTGCGGGCCTGTGCTGTGGCCCAACGTCCATGCGTCTAGACTTTTTTGCTTTTCTCATCATTCAGCCCACGTGCCAGGCCGTGTTTTGACGCCTGGGACGCCATTCCGCTATTACTGGAGGATAAGCCGCCCACCGTGCTGTTGCAAATCGGCATAACTGAGCAGGAGCACTTGTGCCCCAGTAAGACTGCACGAGGCAAACACTGCAACACTCTGTACACGCATGTGTATGAACCGCAGCACTGAAAATGGTGATCAAACAATTTACTTTCAGCTTCGGCATCAACGAGTCTTTCCAGTCTTTTCCATTCGATAAGCCGCTGTGCGTAATAAGCAATCCCATCGTTGAATGCAATTAACGTCGACGACGCTCCCGTGACAAAGTTTGGCCGCAATTGAATTGCAATGCGCTGGAAAATTCCGACCCAGCACTTGTCTGGACCAGGAAGCTCGGAAACACACTGCATTCGCCGAGCTGGCTCAGAGGCTTTGGTGTTCGGTTGTTGAGCCCAAGGATGCGGGATCGAATCCCTGCCGCGAAGGCCGCATTTCAATGGAGAAAAATGCGTAAGACGACAGTGTGCTTCGCAATGTCATTACGCATTAAAAAAAACCTCCAATGGTCGAAATTTATCCGGAGCCTTCCACTACGACGTGCCTCGTAGTCCCATGTGTCGCTTCGGGTGTTAAATCCCACTTACTATGCGTACCATCACCCGGAGACACATTGCTGCGAGACTACTTAGCGAGTGATTCATATTGTTGCGGTTTGAAAAGACACGCGGCTAGAAGAGTGGCTGATTTGATACAAACTCTTTCCAACTTTTGCCCAGTTCTTCATTCTCTTACGATTCGGCTACGCGAAAGCCGCCGGCAATGTTTCGAATTGCGACTCCTCTGCTGGCCGTCCGTTGGGAACGAGAGTTTTCTGCGTGCGGTCAACGGTCGCCAATCCAACCCCAAGTGCGCGAAAACGGGATTACATCGCAACGCATCCGGTGTGTACACTTGCTTTTCGGAACACGCGTGCGTCTAAAGGAGAGAAGCTGTGCGCGTGTCAATTTATCACCATCAGTCCTGGCTTTCCATCCGTTACATCTCTTCGCTTTTCTCATCTTTTCAGAAAGAAAGCAAAAATCACGAGACTCTCGTGCTATAGCACCTCACATGTGTCGAGGGAACTTCGAACTGCGATGGCTTCCCTTTCTCACAGTTTCCATAAAGCTCGTTGTTATTCCACCGGCGCCTTGGGAGGCCTTGAGCGATTACTTGGTGCGTGTCCCCTGATTGGGGGATTCATCGTCTCTGCGCGCTCCTAGAATCTGTGTGCACCCAGTTGTGTTCCAAGCGATACAAAATGTCCATGCGGGTGCGAGCTGCGCTTGGCACGCGTGCTGAAAAGCGAGAGAAAGAGAAGGATATTGGCTTTTAGCGGCTCTCCTAATTTGCCTTGTGGGCTTATTTGTGGGCGGCGCTTCCATGGGAGCTCCGAGAAAAGTTCGAAGCCTTTTGATTTAAGCTTTTAACGGCTTGTGTTTGAGTTAAGCGGAGTCGGTGGTGCTGATGGTGTAGCCAGATAAAGTAACCACACCTTACACGTAGGTGGTGCCTCGAGCGTCGTACAACTTTATCAAGACATCGCAAAACGCTTCGAAACACCTCTTGGAAGATTTGCGCCGGTCGAGGTTAAGCTCTGATCGAGGTTAGTCTGATCTTATCTGTTCGCGCCGCAGATGAAAGCTGATGAAGACGACGATGTGCAGTGCAAAGCGCGAGAGTGTGTGGCAGTTTAACACGAGGCGTGTTCGGCTGCGGCGGTAGCTATAGTGCTCTCGTGCAGTGGCCAGCGAAGCTGATCTGCAGCCGGGGCCTCGAAACCCACTCAATATATTTGTTTTATTTGTTTATTCTCAAGGTCAGGGACGCCACAAGATTCTTAGTTGAGTTTGACCCCGTGAAGTAGCGGTTTTTTGACACTAAAAGCTTCAACAAGCGACGAGTAAGAGCAGGCGCTCTGTAAAGCGGTTCTCAATTACTCGCTAATTCGAAATCGCTTCGGAATCGGGTACCGAAAACTTGATAATAAGCGCATTTCGACGAGAAATGTCGAAATTGCGCCACAATTTTGTCTTTGTAACGCAGCTAAGGTCGAGGAACGACTATGCGCAAGTCTATTTAAAGTGCACCTCAGCTAGAAGAGAGAGACGCTTGGTGACGGAACACTCTCTCTTCTGGCGGACCCAGGCGTCATATGCTCCACACCGGTGCTCTCCTTCGCTGCATTGTTGACGAGTACAGATGAGTTGTTCGCACCTGGCTCGACGACGACCTCGCGCCTACTGTCTTGGTTTTATTTTCTCTTCTTCCCTCCCCTTTTCTTTTGTCCCCCTCCTCACCACAGGGTCGCTGTGTACGCTTCCCTCGGCAGCTGCTTTTCGCTGGCTCAGGTGATGTGACGGGTCCAATGGGCGGTGGTTGATATAGATGGACAGCCAGCCGCACGTCGCAAGGACCAGCTGCAGTCCGTGAAGGACGCACCATCACACACTTCTTCGTGGTGCGCCTCACAGGCCTCTGGGAGCGGCACGAGCGTAGCTGCCATCAGAGCGGAGAGCAGCGCGTTTTGTCCCCGCGATGTATGCGCTTCTGACAAGCGCTTCTGACCATTGCGAGGCGCAAACAGTTTGCGCAGCCGCCTTCGCCGCGGAGTTATTGATGAGCAGGTGAGCGAGGGAGAGAAGGTGTATGTAGGAAAGAATGAGTGAGTCATTGAGAGAAAAAGCTTTTATTTGTGCGAGACATGATGCTGCAGTGCGTATTTTATAGGCTGATGCGATGCGGAGGTACGCGCGTTTTAGAACAGCGAGGAAACAATAACGCACTGTTTACGAATTGCGCTGCGCCAGTCGCGAAACTTGGAGGGAGGTTTATGGCGTGCTATGCCCGTGATGTATACTGTTACCCTAAAGTAAAGTATCACACGCATTGCATGGGCATGTTCAGTCTATCGAACGGTGCGTTGTAGTCGGTGATCTGTTGAAGCCTGCCTTTGACCCGGTGCGACACGTCCGACGGCATATGCTAACTTCATCGACTGTCAAACACTTCACGCTTCGCATCGTAAACCGAAGCTTATCGAGGTCGCTGTCACGCATGTCTTCGTCCCTGTGCTCACTCAACATGGACGCCGAGTGCACCGTGGTTGTCTCCCAGTGACACGGCCGCTTTGCGGGTCAGGGCAAACGCAACGTACGCGCTGAGATTCAATTCGTTGCCCGAGGTGCCGTAGCGGTTGTCCACGTCCATTAGAAGTCGAAGTACAAGCGTCTTCCCGCACCCAGGCCAACTCTGCCGTGAGCGACACTAGCGCCATTCCTCTGCTGCGTCCCGAACCCGTGTTATGCCCAGCGCCATCTACCAGGCGCTCCACATACCTGTGTCACATATCACGTATTACAGCTGTAAGCAAGGAATAAAAGTGCCAGCTTTATCGAGAATTTCATACAGTGGAGGACAAGCGGAAGCTGAATTTCTTTTCGCTTTCTGTATAGGAAGGAAAGGTAGAGCTTTGGATAGCTGAAGCACACAACTCACTGATGGACTAATTCTATTTCCACCTGATATATCGACTGTATGACAGCACAGAACGAGATAGATGGCATGATTAAGGCAGCTATCAGAAACATATCACATGACTAGGAGACGTCGGTGGAAACTACAATTTCAGCTATCAGCCCTTTTAATCGGTCATGTAGCTCGTCCAGTTCAAACGAAGATGCATAATCTGTCTTTTAGACTACGTCAAAAAACTTGTCTAGAAATGGGCTGCAGCAAGACCTTTCCAATCCGAATGCAAGTGTTTTAGAAGAAGTCTGCAATCTGACTTATAGCGCCCATTCTATACCCGTAACTTTTGTTCTTGTCCTCTGAGTGATGAAAAGGAGGTGAGAAACTGACCGCAGCAGCGCAGCTTTGGCATCGTTCCACGTGGACTGGTCAGTTTGTACGCACTCATATGACATAGGCAGCGCTTGGAAGGCTGAGACTAGGAGAGCCGCTCACGTGCGTGCAAGCAGAGAGAAGCTATCTTAGGGGTGTCCGTGACTACGATGACAATCCAAGACGAACCGAAGATGAATGGGCCGAAAACTGACACCCGCGTTCGTGCAGACGAAACGCTCCCTCACACCGTCGCAACCGCGGTGTCGGC
The DNA here is from genome assembly GCA_030143305.2 of Amblyomma americanum. Lineage (NCBI taxonomy): Eukaryota > Metazoa > Arthropoda > Arachnida > Ixodida > Ixodidae > Amblyomma > Amblyomma americanum. The sequence goes on along the minus strand of JARKHS020023443.1, from coordinate 29,872 downwards.
ACAAGACTGGCGGCACTTTGAAAGGACGCTAATTAATCCGGGCCCCTGTATACGTCGCAGAAGAACAGACGCAAAAGCGAATAAGACGAAATGGAGCTTTAATATATACGCGTCGGGTCAGGCCCTGGCAAGCGCAGGGAAACACCTGGCGCGTTCGGCGGCCTTCATTAGGCACCCATACATCTCTCGTCTGCGTTTTGCTCATGCGTATACGGGGTCAGCGATATGCCCCGCCCTCCTTTCCCTGCACCCTGTCACACCGAGAAGCGTGCAGCGTCTACCAAGCCGCAGACCTGCGGCAGTCTATCTAATGCAGAGGAGACGGATGCACAGTAGTGTTGGTGTACTGTCTATCCATAACGATACATCAAAAGCAAGGGCCAATCACAGACAACGTCTGCCATATATTCATTTGCTTATTAAGAGCACCCCAAATGCCCTCATTGCCAGAGTAGCATAGAAAGGGTAACAACACGCGCAAAACAGCTGAAATAGAAGTTTGTAGAAAGACAAGTATAGATTCGAGCTCGACAGAGAGATTATACATTGAGAGTTATATTGAAGTCGCAAAATGTTGCTGCCCGTGGATGGCCTTGGGAGTTCTTCCGATGGCGATAATGCGGCGCGAACTTCAGCCTCGAGAACAGTGCACGGAACTTTGAGTGAGACGCGAAGAGCATAGCTCGATCGCTTCGCCGAAGAAGCTTCTGCGCCTCTCTCTCTCTCTCCATTCGGGCACCATACCGCATCCGGCTGCTGCCGGCAACGGGTGGAGCAGAAGCCGCCAATAGATTCGAAGCCTCGCCGCCACACGCAGACACGCACTATGGGCCAAGCCTTAGCGCCTGCACGGTGGTTGGCCCCCTCCGTGTTACGCACGCACTCACAGACACGGTGGGGTTCCTCTCCGCGGCAGCACAGCGCCGCGGGATGTCTCGGCGCGCGAGCTTTAATCGGCGAAGCTGCTTCCCTCCGTCCGTCCGATTGCCGGAAAATCACTTCCCGCAAGGAGAGCTCGTGCGCCGCCGCCGTCGTAAATAACGCGGCCAGAAACTCGAACTGGCCGCCACAGCTATAGGCGTGGGGGAGATTAAAGGACAGGCCCCTCTTGAACGCAGTGCGGGAGATATTGATAGCAATAGGAGGACGACAGGTTATAAACAGGAAGGAAAATAGAATCAGGTAAACCTGATATTCAGCACATCTCGTTGTGAAGGGGACGCACGCTGCGTAATGCTTGTTTATTCTTTTTTGTTCTTCGATTTTCTTGAACCCCGCTAGAAACAAAAGAAGATATTTCGCTTCGGGAGGTCCGGACAAAATAGAGGGAGGAGAAAGGCGGACATGTTTTTGGTGGACAGAGTAAATAAAAGGTGTCCCCAAATGCTCCTGCGATGTAAACAGGCAGCTGGACCAGACCCGGAAGCTTTGCAAATGGTATCAAAATTGCTTTTTGCTTTAATCCTTATGCCGGGCCTTTAATAGCGCTCAGAGCGTGGTCAAACACTCCGAGCTCTGTGGTTGCGGTTACCGTGCTTGCGACCTTTCCGCATAGCGGCTGCATCTATAGTCCCACTTCGGCTGGAGCGTTGACAGCTACGCATAGATTCCCCGGAACACAACGTTGTTTAGATTTGTTTGCCCAGGTTGCGGACTGATAAAACGGAGAAAAAAACAAACGAGAAACACTCGCACGCACTTGCTGAGCGGCACGTTCTCGTTTCTTTCGGAATGAGCCACAGAAGACCGTTTCTTCAGCGACTCCTCGTGTGTTTATATTCGAGTGTGTGGCGCGAGAGCGCATGGAATATATTTTCTTGCCACACCGAAACGTGCGCCGCGTTTGAAAAGAGCTTGAAGTTCGCATTTGAACTAGACGGCAAACACGGTGAACAGGAACACTCGAGCGCATGGAAACCCGCATCGGAACTGCCCGGACGATCTTTGATAGCGTCAGTGCCCCGCCTGTTCAGCTCCTCCAGAGCTACTGCTTTCATAGCATTTTCTTGACGCAGGTTGCATGGCGTTCAAAGCAAGTTCCTTCGAGAAAAACGGAAGAGAGACAGAACGTACTGACAGGCGAAAATCCACGTACATTTAAGTTGGGGTACGAGTTAAGTCTCGGAGAAAAGAAAAAAAAAAGGCTTCGGTGCTGTAAACAGTAAAAATAAAAAAAGCTGTTGGTGAGCAGTGCTGCAAGCGGTGCATCGTCGACATCTGGAGAGCCTCCCCTAAGCCGACGTATTCGTTTTTGAGTAAGTAATGGTGAGCGTTGCGGTTGAAGCAGCGTGGCATGTGTGTCGCATTCTACTTTCACTGTACTATTTCTGAGCGCTCTTCTGTCTCCGAACCCTTTCCCCTTCGCAGAGCGGCATGTCGGCGATTTTAAACTCGCTGGCGAAAGACTTGCTTTTCAATGAACAGATTGCTCTTCCTTCCTTTTATTCGACCTGGGATCGCTAAACATCTAGAGGCAAGAGCTTCGCCATTGTTTATGTGCATACATAATGTGAATGTGAGCATGTTTGTGCAGCATAAGTGCAGTTGCACCTTGCACATGTGTACGCGCGAAACGCATCGACGTCCGTTCGATACTCTTAAAAAGAGTAGTAGGGTTTTAACGGAGTTAAACGGAGTAGGTGTGCGAAAGCATGTGTTCAGCCTGGTTGGTTCATTGCTGGGTCGTCGGCACGTCTGACGACTCAGGTCAAGCCCTGATCGCTGATCTGACCTGTTCGCGCTGCAGATGGAAGTTGATGAAGACGCCGATGTGCAGTACGCAGCGCGAGAGTGTTTTGCAGTTTAACACGAGGTGTGACAGGCTGCGTTGACAGCATAGTGCCCTCGTGTAGTGGCCAGTGTAGCTGATCTGTTCATGCCGCCGTGGGTTCGAAACGCGGTCGTGGCGATATTTATTTTATTTCTGCATGGGCGGTTGCTACGCTAGGTTTGGCCAAGGTCACCCCAAGGTCACCCTCAAGGTCACCCTCCCGTTGACTACACAGCTTGCGCGACGCCGCCGCGGTGGCTGAGTGGTTATGGCGTTGGGCTGCTGGCCCGAACGACGCGGGTTCGATCCCGGCTGCGGCGGTCGAATTTCGATGGAGGCGAAATTCTAGAGGCCCGTGTACTGTACGATGTCAGTTCACGTTAAAGAACCCCGGGTGGTCGAAATTTCCAGAGCCCTTCACTACGGCGTCCCTCATAGCCTGAGTCGCTTTGAGACGTTAAACCCCCATAAACCATAAACCAAACATTTCACATTTCACATTTCACATTTCATTTATTCCACATTTATCCTGTTACAGAAAAAATGTGAGGGCAAGGACTAAAAGCTGCTAGTTAAGCAGCTTGACTAAGGCCCTTGCCCCCTTTGATGGCAGCGTACAGCGGTTTCAAATCACACAAAAATTTACACACAATGATTAGATTAGTTTCTGCAGAAGTTCTTGCACTACAGCACAAAATACGATCAAATAATATTTTACGCGCGTACACCAGAAAACATTATACCGAGTCAGCACACGCACACACACACATATATATATAAAAACTCTATACACAAAAATTTATACAACATGTGCATACTTCAAAAATGATATCTGAAACAAAGACAAATGTATTTATACAGAAATGTTTCATTAATTACAACATGGAAATGCCAATCCTTAATCTATTGCTTCATACTGTTAGATTCCTAAAATATTTAACGAGTGCGGGTCTTGACGCTGTTCTTATGTCCATGTCTGTGTCTTGAAGTGTGTTTAATAATACTGGCAAGCGATGTTCCAATCTATTAAAACCGTTATTTGTGCGCGAAAAGGGGACTAGCCAAATGTTTCTGTGTCTTATGTTGTAAGGAACATCCCAAGATTGTCTGAGATGGCAAAGCGAGAGAAAGCATGTATTGGATTTTGCCAACGAGATTTTATACTTCATACTTAAGTTTAAATTGTATAGATGTACTGCAGGGACTATATTATATGTTGAGAAAAGCTCTATTGTATGGCCATCATACGGTAAGCCTGCAATGTGACGGATTGCTTTCTTCTGCATTAAAAATAGCCGGTGTATGTTCGCCTTTGATGTCGTTGCCCAAACAAGGCTACAGTAATTGATGTGTGGGGTAAATAAGGCATTATATAACATTAGCTTTATCTTAGGTGGGACAATGTAACGAAGTCTGCACAGAACGCCACAGGCCTTGGCCAAGTTGCGAAGCACATTTGTTACATGTGCATCCCAATTTAAATGTTCATTAAATACTACACCTAAGGTTTTCACCTCACGTACAGTATCTATTTTTTCTTGGCCTATCTTTAAACAAATACCGTAATCAAGAATTTTTTGCGCAGGTCGAAATAGGACAGCCTTGGTTTTTTTCGTATTTATTTCTAATGAATTTACTTTACCCCATTCTAACAGTTTACTAAATGTAATATTACCTAAAGACGATAATTCACTAGCGTCCTCTGACTGAATAAAGAAACTTGTGTCATCGGCATAGACTACAAAGAATGCCTGGTTGCTTATTGTTACTATATCATTTATATAGATAGTAAAAAGAATGGGTCCTAATATACTACCTTGTGGCACTCCACAAGATATATTGCGTAGAGCTGACGACTCCTCTTTTAGTGAAACGCTTTGTTGTCTCGCGGACAGATAGGATTGTAAAAGGGCAAGAGGTATTCCACGGAATCCGTAATGTTCAAGCTTAGAAAATAGGGTTGTGTGGTTAATTCTGTCAAATGCCTTGGAGAAATCTACAAAGGCGCCTAGTGTTAATTTTCGTTGTTCGAAACCTTTAATAATAAATTCCTTTTGTGTGAGAAGGGCCAGTTCTGTTGACATACCTTGTCGGAAACCAAACTGCTGGATGGATATTATAGAATGCTTATCACAGAACGATACAACTCTTTTGCAGATGACTTTCTCCAATCCTTTTGATATGACAGGCAGCACAGAAATAGGCCTATAATTTGAAAACTCATTTTTGTCTCCCGACTTAAACAGAACAGTGACTCTGGCTAGCTGCATTTTTTGTGGGAAAACACCAGTAGTCAAACAGCTATTGAAAATATGTGTGAGAGCAGGTACCAGGAGCTCGAGCACAAACTTTATGGGGCGGATAAGAAGGCCATCAATATCACGCGCTTTGCTATTCTTCAAAGACATAAAAATAGAATACACTTCATCTGGAGTAACTGGATCAAAAAAAGCAGTGTGGGCATTCGGTAGACCCAAGTAGGACGATGCTTTATCATCATGGTTACTGTTCGCTAAAGTCGTAAAGTATTCATTAAACTTATTTGCTAGTTCTCTTCCTTTAAAACTTTGATTATTGACACTAATTTCGAGGTCTCCACTTTCGTGCGTATTGCGATTTAAAAGTTTATTTAATTCACGCCAGAGAGCGTCTCCCCGAGTTGCAACGCGACCAAAAAGATTTTCAAAATAAGTGTGTTTGGAGTTGCGTAGCACTTTTGTTACGCTGTTTCTGTATTTCTTAAATGATATGAAGTCATTGGGGTCTTTTGTTTTCAAGAACTGAAAATACATCGCATTTTTTTCACTAATCATTCTAATACATTCGTCAGTGAGCCATGGTTTCCGACATTTTTTGCGTTTTTTGACAGATTTGTACTTAAAGCAATCTGTGTAAGCACGTTTAAGCAAACCCAAGAATATGTCGTAGGCATCATCAGCAGTAGTACACTCAAGCGCAGATGTAAAGTCAATTTCCTCAACTGCAGTTCGGAAACGTTCAAGCGTTTTTTCATTAATTTCTTGAACTACAAATGATTCACAAGGCTTTTCGAAGTTTTTACATAGCTCACCGGGCTTACAAAACATAAAAATAGGCAAATGATCACCCAGAGCTGCCGTTATAACGCCGGCTTTGATACAGCCTTCCGGATTATTTGTGATGAATATGTCAAGAAGACTTTCAGAGTGACAAGTGATGCGTGTAGGCTCTGTTATAACGGTTGAACAATGAAAAGTGTCCAGAAGCAGACACATACGTTGCGAGTTTAGAGTAGGCTGAAGCATGTTAATGTTGCAGTCACCACCGATGGTAATGTGCAGTTTATTCAAACACGCGAAATTCAGGAGCCTTTCTAAGTAGGCAAAAAATTGATCAGTATTCCCATCTGGCGGCCTATAAGTAACGACAAATATAGATTGCTTGCATTGGAGCGTCAGAGTCTCGTAATCGGGAGTAATAGCTGTGAAGTCGGGGAGCACTACGCATGGCAACTGTTCTGATATCAACTGCATTACTCCCCCACCACGCCTGCAGGGTCTGTTTAGGTAGAAACTCCTGTAGCCTGGTAGACAAAGCACTTCTTCTTGCGTTTTATACCATGTTTCGGTTACCATTATCATATGAAACTTGAACCTAAATTCATCAAAAAATGTTGTTAGTTCATCGTATTTGTTCCTTGCAGACTGCGCATTAAAATGTAGAAAGGCAAGGTGCGCACTGTCTTTCGGGCAAGCGATATTTTTCGGTGTGTTCATCAGCACGGGGAAAGAAGATGCACTGAGTAGCGCAAGAGGTGCTTACACAATCTTTTCCAAATCAGCTTCGCATGAAATCCGGATGACACGAGATGTCTCCGTTTTCCGCGCGAAAACTTTGCCGCCTTTTGCCCATGCAAAACGCCAGCTCATTGCCTTCTTTTTTGCGATAGTCTTTCCTAGCAGAAACTTAAGCTGAGGACAAAGGTGTTCGTTCACAAACACCGATGCCTTGGTTGAAAATCCTAGGTCTTCGGTGTTTAGTTTCTTGCTGCGTGCCTTGTCAATCACTTGGTTTCGTTTCGCACGGCTGTTGAAAACGGCAACAATGTTCTTGCTTTCGGCGTCGTTCCAAACAGGAACACGATGACACACCTCGATATCCTGCCTATCTATAGGCTCACCCACTGCGTCGCCCACTTTAGCAAGCAGCTCTTCTAGGTTTTCATTATCCTCACACGGTACACCCTTTATTTCAATGTTCTTGATCCTAGAATACTGATCTTGTTCAGTTACTCTAACAGAGTTGTCGTGCACCTGTTTTCTCAGATTTTCAAGCTCCTGTAGCAATTCTTCATGAGATTCTTTAAGTGCAGCATTTTCCTTTTTTATTTCGGCGCACTCTTGTTTCATTTCTTCGTAGTCTTTGTTGATGTACTCTAGGCTATTTTTTAGCTCCCTCAGTTCCTTTCGGAATTCACGCTTTAGGTCAGCAATTTCTGTCATGTCGCAAACAGCACGCAAAGCACTACACGTATCAAAAACGTCACCGGCAGCAGAGGCAGGGCAGAGGACAGTGCAAAAGAAAAGATACAAAAATGACAGCTCAAACCTGCGATTCAAGATGAAAGAATAAGCGTTGTTGCCGGTCCACTGCCTCCGCTGCCAAATGACCAGGATGGCGATGTTGCAGTCCTTTTACAGCCAGGCGACGTAGCAGTGCTGTGATGCAGTGCCACGTGATGTCCACCACGTGATGTCGCAGGTATGCAGGGGTCCTTTTGTTGGCCGGAAATCAGCCCAGGCAGTCCGGTGGTCCACACTATCAGCTGATAGCGCTCGGGGCAGTAGGCGTCTGCGATTCAAGATGAAAGAATAAGCGTTGTTGCCGGTCCACTGCCTCCGCTGCCAAAGCTTGCGCGACGCTCCTCCGAACTTACCCGAGCTTAATTGCCCGAGTTACTACGAGGCTTTAGTGCTTTCACACTAAAACGATGATTAAAAAATTATCTTAACCCATCCTTCTTAGTATGGGTCATGCTATCTTCCCCATTTAATGTTTCCTCTTGTCGGCTCATTTCACAGGTCTACACACTGCGCTGAACGTACCTTATGAGGCCTCACAATGCAACAACACTCAGTAAAAAAAATGGCGGACGATTTAGCGTGGTTAGGCCAAATGTGAATTAAGTGCGCTAGCGCTTCGGTTTTTCACTTCGGTTTCGGCTCGAGGCTCGGTTTTCAAGGTCAAGCGTGCCTCAGGCAAAGATCGGCAAAATCGACATGACGCGATAGCGTTGATGGGTTAGTGCTCAGATGTGCGCAATTCGTCATTCTATACTTCATATTCATACATCGCTAGAAGTCTTCATACTACCCCTGGCGCAGTGGTGCAGCGGTTAAGCGTTGCGCCGTTGCCCTGCGATGGCAGGTGCTGCCACCGGTGGGTCTTGTGAGGCCCAGGTTGCCCTTAACTCCGAGCAACCTCAGGGTTACGGATAGAGGCTCCGGACAGACAAACATGGGCGCAATCTGAGAGTGAGGGTTTTGGTACTCGGGCACTAAAACAATTACTGGCTTGTAGTGCCTCTGGTCTTGAGGGGGGCAGGAGTGTGACAAGCTCAGAGCAAAGTCACCTTCGATATTTTTACCGACCCCTTATAAAAGGCGCATTTCCGTTATCTCCCAGCCACCTCTTTCTAGGGTCGCATGTCAGCATCTACTCGACAAAAACAAAGCACTATTTGACATTTCGCGTATAACACCCCCCCCCCCCCCCCCTCTTTCGTATTTACCACGAGAGTGTGCTCCTCCCCAGCCCGCATGGTCCCAGCTCGCTGGGGCCACGCAACCACAATGTCGGCACGTATAATCCGGGATTGATGACGTAATTGAGCCCTCTGCTACGAAGACCGCACTACTATTTCTACCAATACTACGAATTCTCAACGCGAGCAACGCACGCCATTCTGTCGTCGCTGTAAAGAAGAAAAAAATCTGTATTCGTAGAAAGTCCGTTGCGCAAGAAAAATCGCCGATGTTATGTGGACGTCCATCTATAGAACGCCAGGAACGACCGATATGACGTGCGCGCAAGGTGGCTCACAACTGTCGCCGAAGTCTGCCTAGGAAAGGTGGGCAGAAAGCCGTGAACTACCAGCTTCCTATTGCACTGTCTGATTGTTCCGTAGAGAAACCGAACGAAAGCTGAAAACGAAGCTCTGATCGGAACCACGGCTGGGACCACACCCTAACATAATAATAATAATAATAATAATAATAATAATAATAATAATAATAATAATAATAATAATAATAATAATAATAATAATAATAATAATAATAATTGGTTTTTTGGGGAAAGGAAATGGCGCAGTATCTGTCTCATATATCGTTGGACACCTGAACCGCGCCGTAAGGGAAGGGATAAGGAGGGAGTGAAAGAAGAAAGGAAGAAGAGGTGCCGTAGTGGAGGGCTCCGGAATAATTTCGACCACCTGGGGATCTTTAACGTGCACTGACATCGCACAGCACACGGGCGCCTTAGCGTTTTTCCTCCATAAAAACGCAGCCGCCGCGGTCGGGTTCGAACCCGGGAACTCCGGATCAGTAGTCGAACGCCCTAGCATCCCAAATCCGTTTCGTGCAGAGGTGGCAACACAGAATATACCTCTTGTTCGTTGCCTGGGTCTCTCCTGGTGCTGTCCTTTACATGCAGTTTTTCTGTGAGCGAAAGAACCAGTAACCTGCTCCACTGAGAACGCGCACATCCAAGATAAAAATGGCAGCCTGCCGAAACAAAATGCGTGCGTTACAAAGGGTGATGGTCAACTGCAGCTGCCCGAGTTGCAGCTATTTTCCAGACTTAGTTCATCACGACAGCTGTTGGTGCTTCAAGTCGCTGTGTTCTCTACGGAAGAACCAGCTTCGCGGTCGTTGTCTGCACAAGTTGGCGGAATGCCCCTTGACAACGAGCGCACTACTTCGGTGCCATGTGGTAAAGCCATTTTTAGCCGAGAGGCGCTTTCTTTGGGTTGAAAATTTGTCCTGAAGAGGAGAATTTGACATCACTTGGGAGAATCCTTTAACTTGAGGGAAGAATGGAGAGAAGCTTGGCTTTGCCATTGACAGCCTGCGCTATCCTGATACCTGTTCGGAGTTTAGCATTACGCTTCGGCATCTTCCGAAGCTCCACGCGAATATAGTACGCTGCATGCTGTTCGGTTATGCAGTCAATGCCTTCTTAGCAAAATTTCCGATTTTTTTCTCGCCACATTCGCGATAAACCAAGTGGACCGCGTGAGCAGTAATGGTTTAGGGGTGTATACGACGGTCGCTAGGTTTATGGCTCGCAGAGAAATTCGCAGAAACTCTTGCTAGGAAATTGTTTCGAGTTAGCGCAATAGGAGGCCTACAAACTAAACAGTCAGTTGCACCTTCTTTTAATCATTTCTGCATCATGCCTGCCTGCATCACCTCATCATCTTGCACCATCACCGCCTCTCACAGCTCTGCTTCGGCCCCGATTGCTGGTGCGGTCACTTGAGGTCATCAAAGAAAACGAAGGAAACAAACAAATACAAAAGCAAGCGGAAAGAAACACGGACACACAAGGACGGCAAAGCGGAGGCATACACGAGTGATCGTTGCCATGGTGACGCGTCTTTGCGCTGAAGGACCGTAAAGGGTTCGCACCGACAATGCGGCTGTTCGGGGCCGCGGCGGCAGTGGCGTATCGCTTACGCTGATGAACGACGGACGCCCACACGGCCAGCTCCCGTTTACACACGTCTTTCTCTCACTTATCTGTCGCTTTCCCTCTCTCCCCGCCCTCTCTCCCTTCGCACAGAGACGAAAGGGGGAGGGGGGTGGCCTGGCGTCAAAGAGTCGGCGGACCGCGACGGATGCAGCGCGCTCGCCTCTCGTCGCTCGGAGCGCCCGAGCCGAACTTGGAAAAGCTCCGATTAAGGGCCGCGCGGTAGCGCCCTCCGGAGTGAGGGTGCGTGGGCTTGCAGTCTGTGCATAATGCTCAGTCTCCCGACTGGCTCAGTCTCCCGATTCCACCCGGCTATATATCCTGGTTAAGTCTAACTTGCGAGGACTAGTCTTAACCGGATGACGTGTTCGTCGGTGTTCTGACTTCGAATGGCTTGAAATGCCCTGATAGGCGCACATCTGCTCTCCGTATGGCATCATGCATGTCGCGCGATCAATGGGATGCGTTAGGAGCTCCGTGTAAAATTTTATTTTGTAAGGCCGTCGCATTGGTTACTGCTGTCACGTGATCTTTCCAATAAGGTAGTGGCTGGATAAGGAATAGAGAATGGTTCCTTAAGGCTCGAATAATTATACGAAATTTCTTCGTTGTTTCCTTACTACAAGTCAGTCTTCTTAGCCGTCAGTTAAGAGAATATTTCATTCATTTTTTTTTTATGGCGCAAGGGCGTCTGCGGCCAAAAAGCGCCATGGCGCAAGGTATTTTCGTTTACTCAAGGTGAGGTCAAAGTCCCATTTTCCAAACATTTCACCTTGAATAAGCCGAACAATAGGCCTGGGGAAGCTTGTGCCCATTGTATCACTGGTGGATACCCGGCGACACTGGGGATCGAACCTCGCACCTCTCGCATGCGGTACAGTTAAGAGAAGAGGCAAGCCGAGAGCTGTTCGGATGTCGAATACACATAAAGCAATGGTCACACACTGCCTTACTTAAGTTATTTGTTTAGTTTTGTTTTATTCTCATTTGTGATCTCGTCATGAGCGTAATTAGTATGCGGAGGGCTCCCCCAAAAAGCCATTCGGTCCTTCAATCCCTATCTAGTCGTGCAGGGTACCTGTCAGACCCATAGATTTCGCGTACTGTTTTTTTTTTTCCTACGTGATGAACTATCGGTGCATGGGGGCCGCTTTTGTTATCTGGAAAGCTCACAAAGACACCACGTTGCTCCAATCGAGTCGAGAGGCGCCGAAGACTCTCCAGCCCGTTGGGCTGATTCGAGCTGTTAAAACGAAGCGAAACATGTTGCAGCTGATGCCACGCTTAAACCGAATCTGCTTTGATACTGTTTTTATCGTTTCCATTTCTCCTGCTGTCGAGGCTTAGCAATTCCGTTTCCAGCGCCCTGCAGTGCCAGTACTGGCGGGACTAGAGTTCCCAAAGCTTTCAGTGCTTCCTTTTTGCAGTTATGTACCGTGTATGCGAAGGCTAGAAGTTCGAGCACCATGCGGCTGCAGGCCAAGCGTTGCAGCTACTATACTAAGTGTGTGAGTCGTAAGCGCCTTAGAAATTTAGTCGTTTCTAAGCTTATCAACAGCTAAAATGACCCTGTAAATAAATGGTGAACACTGTTTGTTTAGTCCCTAGCTGTCTCAAAAAAAAAAATCTGATTTCACTCGCACCATACAGAATATAATCGAAAGAAGCAATCAAACTTCTCTGACCGCTGTCCACATATTAGAAAAAAAATCAGTGCTTTAAAAAGGTGCCGTAGTACACATTGCTTTTTCTTTTCACAGCGTACATCCCAGACCGGCGGGTGTATATGCCGCCGAATCGACGCAGTAGTTAAAGATGCCGTGTGTCCTTTCGAGCACAGGAAACAGAGAAGCAGGGTCCAGATACCTACACCGGCAACGCCGGAGCTCCTTTGAGATAACGCTGGCTTGTGCACAAAAACCTGCCGTTATCAAGCAGATATCATCTGAGTGTGACAATACGGGACGCTACGTGGCGTGATATCGCTGTCAACACGGCCTAGGTGGGCAGTGCCTTTTCTCCACTACAACTTACGATACGTGGGCTCTTCAAGCTACCGTGGCCTGAGAGATGGCTCCATTCAACTTCCTCGCTGCGAGGAGCAACCGGACACTGGGGCCCAGAGTTGCGGCTGCCTTTGCGGGAGCGTATTGATAAGCGCTGAGTGCTGGGAAATGCAATCCGCCCAAACTCAAGTCGTTTTCCGGAGCGTGCTTTCCTTTTTTTGCCTTTCTTTTCGGAGTGCGCCAGTATGCCTTTCGTTGGTGGTGCTACAGCTATAGCTACTGGTAGCAGTAACCTGCTGCTGTGGCTCAGTGGCTTTGATGTTCGGCTGTTGTCATTTTCATTTCCCTTCTTTTGTACCTTGTCCTTTTCCTGGTTATTTTTCATCGTGTTGCCAAGAGAAGTTGTATTGACGTCACGCGTGACGTCACTGCTTATCGACCAATCAGCGAGGCCGCTTGCGTTGAGGACACCAACAATGACACCGCAAAACCGGTATAAGAGCTAGTATACCAGCTAACGCTGTCAAGCGACCGCGTAGTGCAATAAATTTCACGCATGCAGCTCGCCTACAAATTTGCGCGTTTCGGAGCCTCTCCTCCTTCCTCCTCCCCCTTAAACCACAAAAAATAAGATTATTCCTTCCATTGGTTAAAAACAATTTCAGTTTTCTTTTCGCTTCCGGCCTTGCAGACGAGAAAACAAGGGCGACTAGATTGTGTCACTGTTTGTCGGCTCGGGGGCCCCATTCGGGAGGGGATTTAGACGCAGACGATATTAAAAGAGGCAGTTGTTTGTGGACGCAGCCGATGCGTGCCTCTAGAAAAAAGATGGTGGCGCGGTAGCCTAGCGGAGAGCAATGGAGAGATGAAAATAGTTGAAAAAAAAAAGGGAAACACGAGAGAACGGAAAACGAAACGGGAAGCAGACGACGATCAACCGGCGGCGCTGGCTGCGCAGCGCACTTGCGCAGATGGCTCCGCAGTTGGTACACAACTCGATATTCATAAATCCCTATGAGAATAACGACGGACCATCGACCGGCAGCGCAGCATATACCCGAGGGCGGGCTTCGTCGGTCCGGCAAGAAATTGCGGCAGACAAAGAACGATATAACGGAGTGTAAGAAGAAGACACGAAGAGGCAGTCAATAATAATACTAATAGTAATAACAATAATGACGGGAAGAACAGCGCGGGGAGCGGAGGGTGGAAGGGGGGTGGTAACGGAAGGATTGCAGAAACAATAACGGCGGAAAGCAAGAAAAAAGGCAGAAAAAAGAAACAGGGCTGGATAAGCGCTGTCGTCCGCACCGGCCACTCCAGGTCTTCCGTCCGTTACGCCGCAGGAACGCCGTTTGTTCACTCGAAACCACAGCGGCGGAATCGCTGCTAAAAAGGGCAGTGTGTTAGACGCAGAACCGATACACGAAAACGGGGAGTAAATAAGAAAAAAAGAATGGGGGGACGGAAGACACTGTGCTGAAGTGCGCGCGCGCGAGGTAGAGAGAGGATAAACGAGGCATGGCAGGGCGAAATTTCGTCTTTCTCAGGAGGGGAAAGTATCTCTATACAGACAAATAGATAAAGCGAGAGAACAGGGGCCGTATGTTTTGAGGCGCTCGGATGTGGAGGAGGCAGAGGGGCAAAATATTGCGTGCTTTCGGCGGAGTGCGGTGGCGGACCTGCTTCACTTGGAGAAAAGACGGCCCTGCTGGCGCAAGGCGGTGTTCTACGTATATATATACGCACGCAGCGTACACTGTACGCGTACTATACGGCGCCAAGTGCACGCTGGGCGGAACGAGAGACCGCTGTCTGCGACGATTCGAAACGCCGCACTGCCCTCGTCGGCCGTGTCTGTTTGGGCATCGGAAGCAAACATTGATTCCCGCGTATGTTCGTGAGTCCGCTGAGAGCAAGACATGAGAACCGCGCTGCTCATCACACACACGCCGCAGGAGCACCACGCTAGCAGCCCCGCCGCTGTAATACGCATTGTACGGTTGGCTGTGCGTCCCCGCGTAGCGCATGCTCCCTCTCTCCACCCCCCCACTACACCCTTTGGTTATTTGCCAACGCTCTTCCGCTTTTATCTCTCGAGTGTATATATCGTCTTTCCCTGCGGCGGTCCTCTTTCTTTCATTTCTTCATCCCTTTCGCCCATCTCCTCCTCTCCCAGCTGTCTCTTCGCTCGCTTCCTGGTCTTGCGTTCCAGGTAAACCGCGCCGAGAGCCGTTCTGCCACTGTCGTTGCTGCTCCGACTGCCGCTTCTTGCGTTCGCTGGCGGCCTGAACGATCGGGCGCGTTTCTGTTCTGCGCGTCCAGCACTGCTGCTGGCAACTCTGCGGCGACAAGGGCATCGCGTCCAAGCGTCCGACTTAATTGTGCCTCGCGCTATTCTCGTCGTCGTGTTTGGGTGAAGCTGTGCTCGTCCAACTCGTGCTGCAGCACTGTCCCCGCACGCAGTAGTTGTTGTACTCAAGGGGACCCACTGTGGGGGATTGGCCAAGACACGGGCGACAATTGAAAGATCCTCAAAAGCGTTTTAATGCTGGAATGCATTTAACGGCTACATTTTCACACACTCAGTGATCTTACGTATGTGTTCATTGTTCACTGAAACTACTGCTGCATCATCATCATAAGTAAGGAGCTTAATTTCTGTCGCTAACGATACAAATCGTTGAACAGACTCATTTTTTATTATGTTTCAACACAAAAATTCAGTGTACATAAAAAACAAGAGAGGGCTGAGGGGACATCCAGGCGCGCCGATCATTGTACGCGTATAAGGGCCCCCAAACACATGTTCAAATTTAATCTTGCCGTGCAGTTTTGGTACGCAATAGGTGCGCCCTCACGTACGACATAATCTATACGTCCACATAATCCAGACTAGAAAACAAAATTTGGCATGCAACGCAGTCAAAAGCTTTCTCCAGGTCCTGTTGGTGGATGGCGACCCGGCCGATTGTGGTGCCGCAACACTCCAACACACATCTCACCTTGTGAATATTAGAAACTACAGAACGTCCCGTAATCCTGCACGTCTTTTGGGAACCAACTATTTCCTTCTTTGCCAACTATAGCCGTTTTACTCAAATCGTCATGAAAACCTTATAACCAACATTTATGAGTGAAATAGGCCTGTATGCTGTGAGCCGCCGCAATTTTCCAGCATCATCAGCATCGAGACAGTGTGGACTACCCCATAAGAAGGAGGCGTTGTGTTTAGTTCACAGGCTTGGTTAAATACTGAAGTCAACACAGGAGTAATTTGTTGCTTAAATGCTTTATAAAAAGCTGCGCGTAAGTCTTCCGGTCCCGGTGACTTTCCGACATTCAAATTGTCAATTGCACGTTCAACCCAAGATTCGGTTATTGGCAATTCTACTTTTTCCTTTGTTTGCGCTCATCTTCTAGCCTTGGGGCTGCCTCTAGAAACCTATCTTTAAATGTGTTCACGTTGACATCGTGCAATGCGAAAATATCTGGGTAGTATTCGGAAAAGCTTGCATTACGTGTTCCTTTTCATGAGAAACGATCTTACCAGTGTGGATTCGCTCAGCGTGAGCTCTTTCCATTCCTTCGGCACGTTTTGTCGGTGTCTCCCCACTTCTTTCACTCTTGCCCGCACAAGCGATCCCTGATAACGCACTTCAATCATTTCCAGCTTTTGTTTAATTCCCCTTATGTTCTACAGTACACCCATACACCGAGTGCTTTTTGCACGAAAAGGTTTGAGTGAAGGATGGCCGATTAAAATGAAAACAACTCGGTTCCTGTGAGATGGGTGACTGAATATGGGACGAGGGCGCTTTGTGAAAAAGTATCGGATGGTTTTAATCAGGACCGATTTTGTTTGTGAGCGGAGAGGAGCAAGAATTCGGAGAGATTTCAGGATGAGAGCTGGTTGGTCTCTAAAAGCAAGTTTTGAATGGCGGAGTGTGCATTGCTCTTGCTGTGCCCAATCGTAAGCGCTTCGAGGGAAAGAACAACCCGAGCAGACAAACCCAGACCGAGCTGTTGAAACGGTTTTTCTAGCAGGCGCCTCCGTAAAGAGGAGAAGCGGCGGCAGGGCAGCAAAAGTGATCGATCGTTTCTTTTCCAGCACAGAACGGGCACAAAGGGGAGGCCGCTGGACCACATCTATGCAGGTAGAAGTTTAATTGAGGTGTACGACAACGTAGTCGAGTTAAATAAACCTCAGATTTACAGCAGTAAATTTACTGCTCCAGGGGGACAGAAGATGCTGGTAATCGGTAGAGGAAGCAAGCGCTGGGGCTTCAAATCCTTGCAGTATATACGTGCGATATTTTTCCGCCGTAGCATACGCGCAGGTGGTGAGGAGAGTGATGACTGGGCCTTCGCCAAGGTGTCTGCAACTTCATTTAAATAGATTTCTGTTTGCCCAGGCACCCAAACTAACTACACTAAACAGACATGTGGTGGTACCAAAAACTTGATTATGCGTAGTGCCTGTGATTCTGCAGGCGTGATTAGATGTGTTCCCCAGGGCAGTATCTTGGCCCCCATCCTCTTTTTAATCTTCATCAATGTTTTAGCCGCTAATGCTAATGTCAACATTCGACTTTTTGCAGACGATTGCATCATTTATAAGGAAATCAACACAGTTTATGACCATCAAACCCTTAACAATGCGCTTAAATCTATAACGAACTGGCAGGTGACCCTTAACGCTTCTAAATCAGCTTGTATGTCAATAACAAGGAAGAAGCATAAATCAAATTTTCCAAACACCATAAATAACATACCACTCACTACAGTCACGGAACATAAATATCTCGGTCTACTAATAACTGATGAACTCCGGTGGAACGCCCACGTGGACATGATTACATCAACAGCTCTAGAACGACATTTTTATTAGACGACGTCTGCGACTAGCCCCTGCCCAAACTAAGCTATTAGCGTACAACACTTTGGTTAGATCTGTCTTAGAATATGGTAACGTCGTTTGGTTCCTTCATACTAATCAAAATATTGCCAAACTCGAAGCAGTTCAAAGAAAAGCTGTCAGATTTATATTTAACAAATACCAAACAACTGACTCACCAACAGAAATAATGAAACGTGAGGGGATACAAACACTCCAAATACGTACTAAACTCGCGCGACACAAGATTATGTATCAACTAATTCACCAGCAATTAAAACTTGACGTTACTAAATATATTTCCTTTTCTAAAGCAAGATCGACGCGTCACAAACATTCTAATACACTTAACGAGCACCCTTTCCATGCTGACTGCTTCAAATACTCATTTTTTTTCGTTTGCCACTCGTGAATGGAACAGTCTAAACCCTTCAATCACTAGCAGCTCATCGTTAGGAAATTTCAGCGCTGCTATCGAGAGCTCAGTACTTTATTAGCAAATATTTTTGTGTGTGTTTTCTGTGTTGCTAATATTGATTCCTATTCTGTGTGCCTTTTTAATGTTAACTTTGTTCAGGTATACACAGACTACCAGTATTATTTTCGGAACTATTGCGATGTAACTTCTGTCATGACGCCTATTGTGAGATTAATTTGCCTTGTTTCGATATGGTTATGATAGAGTTCGTTGTATTGTTATTCTGCGTTGTTGTATTTTTGGTTGTATTTCCATAGTTAATTCCAGTGCCTTTGCTTTACCCTTACTATTAGTTGTCTATTTTACGATCTTCACCAAAATGATGTATTTTTTGAACTGTTATTACTAACCCTATTTTGCCCTTCTGCAACAATCCCAAATGGGATTAGCAGTATGTATAAATAAATAAATAAATAAATAAATAAATAAATAAATAAATAAATAAATAAATAAATAAATAAATAAATAAATAACACAGATAATGAGTCCGTCATAATTATGGCCGAAGAAAGAGCTGTCCAGCACACACAAAGCCAGGACCACTGCCAAAATTTGGCCAAATCGGAAAAGTAGAGTTGGGAAGATGGACGAAGAATGACCATTCGAGGGACGAAGAGAAAATATCAACACCGGCTTTTTCTTCACACTGTGAGAGGTCCATCGCAATGACTCCATGAGAGCGAAAAGACATCAGGTAGTCTTGTAATAAAATATTCAGGATACGGGAGGGGAGAAATCCTGCGTTATTTCGAAAGATGTGTTCAAAGACAATGTGAAGAGGTGCCGAGTTCTCGCACACAAGCAGGATTTCTGAAATTCGGTCGCTGAAGGGGTCAAGGATATATTGCACGAACCAAATCTGCGGAGTATGCAGGAGAGACCAACTATGAACGAAAAATGCCCCAGGCTGACAAGGAAAGATCAACCTGGAGGTATGAAGCGACGAATAGCGCAATTTTAAATATGATTGGACTGTTAACAATCGAAATCTGGATGACAAGGATGGGATCCGCGCCTTTAGGTACACAACACAATTAGCAACAAATTTTTGAAGGCCGAGGCAGAGGTGCAACGCCTCTCGCTCCGAGAGAAGAAGAGGGGCGAAGCTTATAAGCAAGCGCTCCAGAGAACAAGGCACAGCCAACCTCTAGGACTAGACGGACTTACATTCTATAAATCATATGAGCCGTGTGCCTTCTCAAGCCGGAGCGAATGTTGTCCAGCCTGCGCAGCGTGCTAACCGTCCGGTCTCCTTTCGCAGTTACCTGTTCTCTATGGGCTCAACAGGAAAGTGAAACATCATATATAACCCCTAGATACCCGACGGCCCAAATCGAATGGTAGCGATATGATCTGTATGTGCATTTCTCACGCCAAAGAACACTCAATGGAGCCCTCCACTGAACAGAAGAACAATCATCGGCCGTTAATGCGCGGAGGCATCATTGCATTAAATATTTCACGAACCAGCTGTAGTGCTCATCACTCATTTACCATTAAGGTAAGAGGCTGCCATTGATTTTTGGCGCGTTTTACAGTTATCTGTGCACTGTGGGTTACATATTCATGCCGCGAGACAAGTCTGTCTGTGTGTTGACCCGGAAGAACCTAAGGGCATAGCAAGGCTCAGTCGAAGCTAGAACACCGGACAAACTGAAAAAAAAAAGAAAATGTTTTCAGGAGATAGTATGTTTAATCCAACGTCAAATCGGGCTGTCCAGGAATGCGGTGACGTGCCTGCTTGGAGCTTATGTAGAATATTGGGAGAACTGGAGACTGTGGGATGACCCAAATACAACTCACGCCTATGACATCGTGAACTCTGTACTAGAATACGCGGGAAATAGAGAGTGGGCGAGAGAAACTAGAGACTTTTCGTCATCAACTGGGGCGAAGAGATAATGCTCTCAATGGTCACAAGGTGAACGCGAGAGTGCCCAGTCATGACATACGACGCCGAAACTGCTTACACTGTAAAATTCTTCCTGCGCAGCTTGTTGCAACAGAAACAGCGGTGGGGTAGGCAGTTACATTACGTGCGTCTTGAATGTTGTAATATGAACGACATAGAGTTTGTACCAAATAAAAAGTTACAATCAATTTCAGGCTTGCAGTTACGTCACACAATTGCATGCAGCGCAGAATTTAATAGATGGGGACGAAAGCGAGGAGACACGATGACTTTCATAACCTCGGGAAGCCTGCCTTGGCTTCTTGGTGAGCAGACGATGCGGGGTGCTGCTGGCGAGGTGTGGATTATGGTTGTCCCTTGACGGCGGGTGGTTCCATTGGAACCTTATATTTCTTAGCATCGTTTCCTTTGCATTTGAAAAAGGGGGTTAGCATGATTTTCTGACGTAAAATTTCGCGCCAGGGTGCGCCCCTCACCCTCGCTCCCCTTACATCCGCCCCTGTTGTTAGCTCAGCATTTTGTGCGCGGACAATTGCCTATTATTCAATTTTGTGAAAAATAGAAAATGACTCAGACGCACGGTGACAAGGTAGGACTGAGTCCGAAACAGCAAGTGACAAAAAAAAAAGGTGAAAGCAACGACAGCAGTTCCGAAATAACGAAGTACATTCGAAGACGTGTGGAAGAGTGGCCGAATAAAAGCGCCTATCAAACGATAACAAGAGGACGCGTAGGGGTGCACGAACAGGACAAGACAAAACTGCCGCCCCAGAAGCCCGGCGTGGATGGCAGAGGAGCTATATCAGCAAAACGAGCTCTTGCCGCAAGCATTTTTTTGTTTTGTTTTTTGCATCGACGCTTGCAATATCGATTGCACGCATCACCCGAGCTGCCAGCGACGTCGCCGATTTGCTGCGTTTTCTCCTGCTCTGCTAATTCTTTCTTTGCTTTCACCCGCCAGCTTTCTACCCAGCTTCCGATCCCGAGAGGAGTGCACTACGTGCCGGTTAACCGATACTCGAACCTTCTGACGTCATGCCGGTCGCTCTGTAATGACGTCACTGACGCAGCTCTTAAGAGGTGCTAGTTCACCGCACAGTTTAGTACATGTTTATCCTGTTTCCTGCCATTGGCGCCAAGGGGCGAGTACCACTAAAGAACTCGCCTGAAATTTTAATCCCTCCTTCTTCGGAGAAGTGCAAGACGCCGGCGTGCTCATTTTCGGGAAGCAAAAAAAAATCGTCAGCACAAGTGGTGAACGCAAGAAGCTTCTCGAAGCTGCAGGAGCAGCAATCAGAATGACGACGTTTTGGAGAGCTTCCATATGGTATCATTAGGTATAGATATGGAACAGTTAAATTGGTCTTCGATTTCCAGTTTTGTGCCAAGCATAGAAAAATCGTTGAGAAGATGAGAGAGCGAAGTTTCAGTACATACAGTCACTTTTAATTCAATACAGATCAGCATGCAGTCATAAAACCATCGTCGGGATTGGTACGTAGAGTTTAATCTCCAGAAGCAATAGATAGGCTGTGTGGGAGGCCGTGGTGGAGGGCTGCGAATTAATTGAGATCACCTGGAGTTTTTTAACGCGCACCGACATCGCGCAGCATACGAGTGGCTTTTCATTTCACCTCGTTCGAAATGTGGGAGCTGCTGCGCCGGGATTCGAACCTGCTGCCCTGGGCTCAGTAGCCAAATGCCAAAGCCGACGAACCACCGGGGCCCACTCACATAATCATAATTCAGAAAGCAGAAAGCACTGAACTAGCCGGTCTATATCACCGTGCATATCGTCGTTTCAATAAGGCAATAAGGACAGCTTATACTGCAGCATATTAGCGCTTTGTCAGCGGTAACCCTGCACGGGATATCATCACGGGGATCACATCGTCTCCTGCTTCGTAAAAGCCATAAATTGCGTCTGTATTATTCGAGTTCGCCCTGCTTGCTTAAAAGCCGCGTTTTCCATGCTGCAGAGCGTGAGCTATCGTGGCGATCGTAACCGCATGGTGTGCATGGAAGCCGACACCCTCGGATTTCGTGGTGTGCACATAGTGGAAAACTGATGGGTCCGTATTCAAATAGGTTCGTAGAGTGCCAGCACACTCTGCGTGTGGCGAGAGGGAGGGCCCACACTTGCTTCCTGCTCGTTCACTGCCCTCGACGGTCGATCCAGCGGCGGTCGGAGGCCATACCACGCGCGAGACAGGCGTGAGTCAGCGTGGATTTTTCTCCCTCCTTCAAGCAGAGAATATCCCGAGTGTAGGCTGTGTGCCTTTCAGATGTCAGCTTGGGACATGCGGGACTACGGCAACGCTGGCGTCGCATTACGCACAACACTGAAGACAACTCCCCCACCCATCTTGCTGGTGCGAAGGCCCCACTTCACGAGGTCAAACCAGCTCACCGAGTTTGTGTGAAGCTTGGCCTTGAGGGTGACCTTGGCCCATGCAGAAATAAATAAATCAACACTTACACGACTGGGATTCGAACCCACGGCGGCGCGAACCGATCAGATTCTCTGGCCACTGCACGAGAGCACCAGGCTATCGCCGCAGCCGATCACACCTCGTGTTAAACTGCGACGCACTCTCGCGCTGTGCATTGCACATTGTCACCTTGTACAAATAATACTACTATCGAACTAATATCGTCGCCAGACGTGCCGGCGACCCAGCAAAGCAAAACCATGAGCCAACCACGCTAAGCACACGCTTTCGCAAGTCTACTCAGTTTAACTACGTTGAAAACCTGCCACCTTTTTTTCCTGTTTCTGCGTTTATGAGTTCATGACGTGGAATAAGAAAAATAAGGTCTGCACATTTAAGGATATTTCGCGCGCACGCTTACTCGCGCACATATGCACGCTAACACGCGAAGACAAAAATTATATAATTTTGGAAAGAAATACTCGTGCGTTGCATACTGTTGCTGAAACAGGTGTGGCGCTGTTGGCAGCCTAAGTATGATTTCTCCTAATTTCCACATTCCCTTACAAAATTATAATCCGTGTTAAACAGCCTTCCTAGAATGAGTTAAGTCAGTTATCATTGTTCTTGACGACAGCAGTAAAGAAATTTTTACTGAGGCAAGGAAGCTCCTGAATACTGTATTTCTATATCGTAGAAGTTTTGTTCAGAGCATTAAGAAAAACTTTAATCATCAGCGCTTTTACGAGACCATTTTCTTGAACATCGCAACACTGCGGTCGCCTGGTGCGGTCCATTGCTCGGCTGCGGCTGCCTCCGACAGGTCGCAGCCGCGTGTGGGAAGCCGCAGTCACTGGCTCCTCAGTTTTTTCGCGGAAATTTCACTCGACAGCTGGCGCGTACATTCCAATGGATTTCGTAGCCGTCTTGCGGTAGTCCATCTAAGACATCAGGACAGGGTCGTATATGTTGCTTCAGATCAATATACCCTCTCCTCCTTTCAATTTTTTTTTGGCTGCTTCTGGCAACACATCGCGTTTTCCTGAAACCACCCTTTACTCATATATCGTAACGCCATGGGCAGGAATACACATCACCCGAGTCGGCAGCGATATTAGAGCGAAATACTTTTGACAAAGCTGAGCCTCGCGTGTTTTCCTAGAGGCTTCCCGTACACTCTAAACACCTCGGCCATGAATTGGTCACGCGCAAGCGTCCAAATACATGCACAAACTAGACCGTCACCACGTCACCGTTTGCAGAACAAAGCCGGTCAATCATGCCTCGCCGGCGGCTTTCAACAGCGCCACTACCAACACAAAAAGCCTGCCACCGCAGTCGCATTGCGTGCGAACGCCGTCGTGCGGCGCTGATTGACAGCTCATGCGTTCCCGGGGCGTGTCTTTCTTCCCTCCGTGTGTACTCAGTGATTGAGGCCTCCACGCCGAGCCCGGTAGGCAAAGAAGGAAAAAGCCCTCGTCGTCGTCTCGACACTGCAGATGTGGAAGCAGTAAGCGAGGCCCACGGCTTACAGCTGCTGCAGCCGCCGCTTCCGCCGACAGGGCCGCCGCTTCGTCAACTTCGATCCCGCGCTGTCCCCGTGCGCGGCCAGTCAATACGACGTGTCCATTTATAGGGAAAGCCAATAGACTCCGCCCCTTGCCAACTGCGCGGCCCCGATACCCCATCTGCCGCCGCCGCCGCAGCCGAGCTGGGACGAGACTCAACAAGTGCGGTTGAGGCGCGCCGTCAACGGGCCCGGTTGAGCCTGAAGGCCGCTACGTGCACAAACATTCCAGCTGGGAAATCGAAACGCCCGGCGTTTTGCGATGCCCATTAACCACGATGAGACCGCGCCGTCTTGCACCACTGCCCTGTCTCGCGTGGCCGGGAGACACCTGCGTTGGGTGCGGTGCTGTATCGCTATAGGTACCGGTGGTATGCGCGTCATTGGGCCGCCCCCACTGCAATAGTGAACGTTGTTTCGCTTGAAATGTCCCCAACGCACGTACCTAAAAACTGTGTCTACAAACGAGCGCATAAAAAGGGACGTCCTGAAGAACGCCACCTGTAGCAGCAGGACGCACGAAACGCGTGACGGAAAGTCATCTGCGGGGTCGCCTCGCCCTTGGGGCTTTCCCATTCCCCTCTCTGTTTGGGTTCGGCGGCCGCCGCCACGTGCCTTCACGACCGTGGCTGCGGGCGCTCTTGTTCTACACACGAAACAGAAAGATGTGAAAGTAGTAGCGTGCGCTAGAGGACAACTTACTCCTTTTGCTCCCGTATAGACGCATTCATGTTTTGAGTGTAGCTGTGAGCAAACTCCGTCATCAGCCTGGGAGCAGGAGCGTATTGAAGTTACGGTTATCTGAAACGTGAAAGAGGCACGGGAGAAAATTTTGCCGTTTTGCTACGTAGAAATGTTTGTCCTTTGAAAAATCAAGGTCCGTGTGCAGTGCTTGGTGGATAGTTATGATTTCTCTGCATTTTGACGTGCCTACCAGTGACATTCCCGTATCGTTAAGACATGTCATCAAAGAAAAAAAAAAGGAAAACTTCACAACGGACAAGAAGGAAATGGAAAGAACCGAGAAATCTAACATCCGAGGATCTGATTTCAAGACGCCAACTGATGCTAATCTATTTGTGCGTACGTGTCATCCAAGCTCATGTTCGATTTTGCAGTCTCCTCGGTTGTTCACAAGTGTGTGTGCACTTTTCTGCAAGTTCCCGTTGTTTCATTTCTCTGCACTACGACGACGCCGTAAGCGCCATATATTCGATTAGCCACTGCCGACGCGTTTTAAGGGGAACGCCCGGTTCTTAGACTCAATTCTACTCCGACGATAGTGAAAGACGGAGCTTATATCCACCGTGGTTCGGACGCCAGACTTCTGATCTCGGCTGAAATTGCAAATACAAAAAAATATCTTCTCTGCATTAACTCAAATTTTCCAGTGGCACCTTATCTGATTCATTAATGTGTGGCGACTTACGACACCTCAGGCTCGCATCGAACCTCTGATAACGTGTATATGCGTGTATCTAGCTCAACGTAACAAGCGTCACTGCGTAATCGCAGCCGGCTTCAACGATAACAGAGTCCGTTATGAGCGGAATCCTGTCTGGTATACACTCCGGCACTTTTCTAAAGCGACTCCAACTGGAGGGGAGGGACACGTTCAGAGCAGTCGCTTATCAGCGTTCTTCAGAAAAGACATGCGCACCCCCAACGCTTTGGGCCGTTGCCATGTATATATATATATATATATATATATATATATATATATATATATATATATATATATATATAATATATATATATATATATATATATATATATATATATATACAGGGGACCTACCCGCCCTCCACTGTGGGTTCACCGGAGATCAATGTCGCACTGAAGATCGCGGTCATGTGCAGACAAAAAAAAAGGAAAAAAAAACGCGGAATAAGTAAACGTGTCAGTGCAAAGGCGCAAGAACGAGATGATATCCCGCCCGCACGCGAACGTTGGATAATAAATAAATAAAAATGAAAACACGTAGGGTGATATGTACCGCCGAGACAAAAAAATAATAAAAGGGAAAAAAGGAAATGCGAATTCGGGAGTGCGGGGAACAACCCCCCCCCCCCCCCCCTCTCCTTTCCCTATACCCGGGCGTTCTATCGGTTTATTGACGGGGCGGTGCGGCTTGCACACACACAGTGCAGAATGTGGCCTTCAATGGGAACACTTAAACTTGCGGTGATTTCCATCGGAGAGATCCATTACTAGCGCAGGCGCGCGCGCATACGACAGGCCTTGGGCAGACTGGTCGGTGAGGAGGTGTCTTCTCTCACCATGTATTCCGCGGCACGACCACCGCTCGCCCCATCTCTCCTTTGCTCATTTGTTTCTTTGCAGGCAGAGCATGGCTTCTTCGTGCCGCGTTTCGGCTGCATGGGGGATCAGTGATATGGGGAAATTAGTACGAGGCTCCTCTCGAGCCAACCACTCGGGCACTTGGTAAATCGCGGTCGCCTGATAACCGGAACCCCATCCTCTTCTTCAGAAAAGAAACAAAACAAGAGTCTCAGCAAAAAAAAAAGTCAACAGTGTTTTTCAGATGCCTAATGGCTAACAGCTCATTGCGACAGGCAGTCATCATTACCCTTCACTTTAATTAGCCTCTCTCGCGAGCCTGTCGTGGCCTGCTATATCTGTTTCATTTCTCTCCACTGCGGTCCGCATGTCCTTCGCGAGGGACAAATCAGCGCCTGAAAGACGCATTCTCGCAATCTCTGGATTCGTATACTTCAGAAGAGCCCCTCGAAGTTGGGCAAGCTGCACGTGTCGCAATGTATCCGTTCTAAGCGGTTTGAGGTGAGAAAGATGGAGAGGAGGTTCACTAACCAGTTGCTGGCTCTCCGCTCGCCAAGTCTAAAGGCTCTCCAGCTGCTGTCGAACACTGGCGAACCCTGCTCCCCTCTCGTGATACTGTACATGTTCGCCTTATTTCGCCACGCCGCTCATTATCTCCCTGTAATGTTTGTTCAGCGCTTTGGGCTCTTATCTCACAGCTCTGATTGACCGCGCAGAGACGCTCTTATTGCAGCGTCGTATACAGTGAGAGCCCGCTATAGACTCTACATACGGCACGACTTCTGCGTCGATCGTCTATACAGCGGCCGCCGGCTTCAAAGCGATCTCCTCCGACATGAGCTACGCGATTTCATCAGCCGCGCTTTTGCGTCGGGCGAAGACATCCTTTTGTCTCGGGTTAAGCCCTCGTAACGCGTCCTGCAGCGAGCCACCTCAGAGACTGCGTCTGAGAGACTCTTTCCTCCACGTTCGTATATACGACGAAGGGCTTGTGGAAAGGGGGGCGCCAAAAGCGGCTATATCCCCTTTTGCCCATTTTACTAGACGACAGAGAATATGTTGCAGTCCGGTAGAGGCTCCTTAACCGGTCGACAATTCGTAACCAGGTGGTCTTCGCTGTGCGCTGAAAATGACTGTGGAAGTTGAATTGTCTTTGCCCGGAGGGACGAACTTCCTTCATCTCATTATTTTTTCCTCTCACAGTTTTAAAGCAGCGTCGAATTTAACTTCTGGCACTTCAACGAATGAAGAAGGACACAAAAGAATACGAAAGGTAAGGACAATGAACGTTAATCTCCCTCTTTCCCCCAGGTGTGTCTGTCACCCAAGTCCACCGACCTGAGTGACATGATCGTGTGTAGACCATTAAATATGCCGTCCTCATAACCTGGGATTACCTCGGTGTAATGTTCTTATTGACCACCGGCTGAAGAATCGATTTTGATTACCACATATTACGGCACCTTAGTCGCCTTCTATGCAGGTATTGCTGTAAATGTCTTTCATACTGTGCAGGAGACCGCTGTAAAATAGACTCGCAGAAAGCTGACACAAGTTGGGTGGTTGATCTGAGCAGTTGGAAGGACACACGGCCGTACACAAAACTGACTATGCAGCAGCAGACATTATCAAGTGAACTCACAGCACATTGGCAACAACTTCCGCATCGAAAGAGGGGCAGCTTACGTTCCGCCAGTACCGGTGTCATGGCGGCCACCATATTGTTGTCTGCGGAGCACTGCGAATCGCCGCCGGCATGTCTAAAAGGATCGTAGCCTCCTGCTCCGGCATGAACTGCTGAAGCTATGCACTGCACAACCAAACGGCGCCCGTCACTTCGCGTGCATCGCAGTCTCATCGCCGTGTCCAGTGAGCTGTAGAACGGGTTCGCTCAATAAACTCATCCCCGAGACCTTCAACTGTTTATGCGTCGCCTGCATCAAGCCTGCTTTCTTCCGTCTATTCGAAGTGGACCGCTTACAGTAAGCGCCATTTAAAGCGCGAGTATCTGCGTTACTCTGCAAAGCGGCTCACTTCCGCCGTCGCTCTTTACACACGCAAAACATTACTAACGCGTGACCGTTTCAACTCTCTGGACGGGTTGGAGCTTCACGCCACGCTGCATGAATGAAAGCCTGGCAGAAATGCCTCGCAACGGAATTCTGTGGAATCATGAAAAGAGGAGGCTTTGTGAACGGCGAAGAAAATGGGAAAAAAATCACGTGGGCTGCTCTCAAATGAGAGCTAGATGCGTTTTCCGGCACGCAATGAGTTCAGAGAGAAAGTACCGGGGGGCGCAAAAGGGCATTAACTAACGAGGGAAGTTTAACAAGCTAGGCGTAGTTTATGCGTGGCAGCACACTTCTCGCGAGGCCAGAGACGTGTCGCTTCTTTTGGGAAGGAAAATAGATGCTGTCTGGGGCTTCGGTGCAAAGGTGCGCTTATGCAATAGCGTGCCACTTGCATGTTTAGGGAGCGCAGCAAATACGGCGAGTAGCCTTGAAACTCGCAATTTTTAAATGCCTTACAATCTTCAGCACCGCCACAGGACGCCCTGAAAGGCTGTGACTAAGCATAGGTAATAATAAAATTGCAGGGGACACTTAAGCTCCGCCTAAAGGAAATGACGCGATAGCTTTAGTGGGTTGACGCCCATATATGCAGCATTGGTCATTCTCTACTTTACATTTGTATGCCCTGGGTGACCTCATACCACTCCTTGGGCAATGGTGCAGCGGTTAAGTGTTGCGCCACCGACCAGCTGCGATGGCGGGTGCTGCCACCGGTGGGGCTTGCGCGACCCAGGTTGCTCTGGCTGAGCAACTCTAGCAACCAATAATTAATTTAAGTGCCACCTGCCACTGTGCGCAGTTTGTGCACAACCCGGTGGGCAGGTTGTGATGACGCAACAAGTTTACGTGACATAGGTGACTCACCTGCCTCCTAGGTTGTTTCTCTAGAAATTTTTCGTGGATTTTTCGCTCACGGTCAACGACGCTGACGACGGAGTTTCTGCCACACGAGCTTCTTAACGCTGCTGCTTTAAAATTATTGACAGGAATGCGCAAGAAAGAAAGTGTACCTTGTTGTTGAAACAAAGAAAATCTTGCCCAAAATGGCTGCGATGCAATCAGCACAGTTTTTGTTGTGTCGATCTTGAAGTGTATGGTATTGCGGCACTTGCTGAACTCCGCTAACGGCGCTGCGGTCGCTACCTCTGCTTGATGTTGGAGGCACTCATGGATCTAGGTTAGGCTCTGTCCTGATGTCATGCTTTCGTCTCTCGGAGGAGGAAACACCAGGAGGCAAGCATTCTTCAGCGAGGGTGGCCCTCTTTGTTGAGTCGAAATGGCAGCATACAGGCGCATAGTAACACCCATCGGAATGGGAAGTGGCCGAGCAGCCTGTGCCCGCCAACCAAGATTTGTCTAAGGGCGTCGTGGTCTCCATGAGGCTCATCCCACTAAACCAGGGGGAAACATCTACTTCTTTACACATACTTTCCTCGCGAAAAAAAAAATGTGAACAAGAGGATGAACAAGAATTAGGCTACTGTTCAAGCTGTTTGTTTCCCCCGGTGGCGTGTCGGTTAAACAGCATTGCTATATTGGTGCTATAGCCACCCCTGTTTCGTTAATTAACGCGAGGAAACGTCCAGTGTGGCGACTCTTGATTTTGTTACCTTTGTTACCATTTTATTATCAACTTTGTCTCCTCAATTAGAGAGTGCAAGGCGTGCTACATGGAAGACATTTTCCCGTGGGACACTGAGGACAGA